>JAZHYW010028097.1:0-86511 GCA_037355805.1 Ixodes ricinus | reverse complement strand
TAGACACCCATTGGGGCTGACTAGAGCAAATGGATTCTGGGAAAGTGTTGTCCAAATTTGCTGTCGCCGCGGAGCCGCAACAGGTCCATTGCCTTCCCTGGCTGCTAGCCGGAAACCAATAGATACTAGCATAAATGCGACCAAACCTCATAAGGCACGATGAGCACCACCTTGCTCAGTACCCCCTACTTGGTCGTCCTGAGAACTTTCCTTTCTACTGGTAAAACGTTCAACACGGTAAGCAATTCCCAGGGGTGCGGGAATCAAAATCGAGTCGCCGTGACAGTTTACTCACGTGTGGTTGTTGTTGTGGGCTCGGAGGTTGTGGTGCTTCGCATCACGGTTGTCATGATTGTTGAAGTTCTGCGTGTTGTAATCGCAGACGTTCCGCTTGCAATGTCGCTGTTGGTGCTTTGTGTCATTACGCCTGTTGTTAAATTTGCAGTTGAGATCGCTTCTATTGTGAGTGTCATGGTTTCTAAGGGCGTTGTAACCGCGGACGTTCTCCTTGTGATGACTCTAATGGTGATCTTGTCATTACGCCTGTTGATCTTGTTGGGCTTGCTCCTGTAGTCACTGGTCCTATGGCAGTTGTCATTGTATTTGTACTCCTTGGCTTCGTGGTTGTCGTGATTTTAGATGTTCTCCGCGTAATCGCAGACGTTGCCCTTGCAATGACGCTGTTAGTGCTCTGTGTCATTACGCCTGTTGATCTTGTTGAATTTGCAGTTGAGGTCGCTTCTCTTGAGAGTGTCATGGTCTCTAAGGGTGTTGTAACCATGGAAGTTTTTCCTGTGATGACTCTGCTGGTGATATTTGTCATTACACCTGTTGATCTTGTTAGGCTTGCTCTTTTCGTCACTGGTCCTATCACAGTTGTCATAGGACCAGCTCTGTTGCTCTGTGTCATTGCACCTGTCGATCTTGTTGAATTTGCAGTTGAGGTCGCTTCTCTTGTGGGTGTCATGGTTCTCGAGGCACTGCTTGATGACTTTGCAGATGTTTTCCTTATCCTGTCATAAACATCGGTTCCAGGGGAAGCTGGGGGATTGAAAGTGAACCAGAACCATTGGATCCTGAGCCATCCGGGAGATTCCGTTGTCGCATCCGTTCCAAGTTCTGTTAAAGCAGCGGTTTCAGCAACAGTTATTTTATATGGCGCCAATAGAAAAATATTACACTAGATTGATTATGCTGATAATAAGACGTGTGGAAACAGAATGTTTTGAGCTGGCATACCTTATGAACTCTCTGGGTTGTGCATGCTCTTTGTGTGTGATGAGGTTAAACCTGATTCGTGTGGGGTTAGCGCAACCACCCACTTCGTGCGCATATCAGCTAGACACATTCTGCCTCCCTCGGTCTGTGTCAGCATAATCGAGGTAGTGTAAATGTTTGACTTTCTAAGTCAACCGCTAGCTATCCAAACGCACAGCTCTGCTTAACCCGGTGGGTGTAGTATCAGACTAGGCATTGTTTAGTCCGTAGTCCAATCACCACCGGGAGAATTGTATTTGTGTTCGATTGATGGCCCTTAAGTACACATATATTTCAAAACACTTTAACAAAATTTCTTTATTTGGCTTTTATTGATTGACCTTAAGTGCATATATATTTCAAATAAATTTAACCTACGGAGTAGGTTTTCGTTGTTTAAAATATATATGTACTTAAGGACCACAAATAAAACGCAAATGCAAGAATTTTTCTGACATTGATTGGATTTGGCGCTAAGCAATACCCAGCCTGATACTACACCGGCCGGGCTAATTAGGTCGCGCGTTGCAGTTTTTCCTAATAATGAGCATGTAAACACATTGTGTGTTAGTAGTAACACTATGTCACACCACCTTCTGTCTTTGGTAAAACAATAAAACTTGGTAAAACGAGCTGGACAATTTTTGGCAAGACAAGACTAGCAACAAGTTTACAAGCGAGATGCACAGACATTCCAAATCACACGCAAAGAATCACGCACGAGAGGGGAGTCACGACACAGTCAACTGCTCCACCGCTTTATATAACCGACAATTCAGACATTCATTCCAGGGTGACCATCTCTGCAATAAAGAAGGTTACAGGTATGTTGCTTTGTCCTTGTCAATAGTTCACTTCGAGCATAATATATTCAAAATAAGCATACTTTAACACCCTTTTGCCACTGGAAACTGAAGGGTGTTCCATGCAACATCATACCATTTTGCCAGTTTAAAGGGCTAATTACTCAAGAGGAAAGTGCTGGATGGAGATATCTACGTGTGGAATTCCTGTGAACATTTTTCATAACCTCGAAAGGACACATTAAAAAGAAACGATTTGTTTAAAAAGACCCCGAGGAAACACGTATTAAAAATATACATGGCAAGAAAACAAAATAGGAACAATACGCCACTAGACGCAAATTAGGTTAAGAATGCAAAGGTCGCAACCCACTAAGCCCCGCTTTGTACTTACATCGTGCCTACATATCCTTATTGGATGAAGAGATGATTGACGTGTGAAATGTTGACTGTAAAAAGTATTTCTCCATTCATAAATAGTGTTTTAATCGACAATATGTTTTATATCTTAAAAATACATAATCTAGATAGTGTCATTTTGTTTTCGAAAATATTCCCAGATTGCCTTATTCTGCTTTGGTTTAAAATAATAACCAACCCGGCTGCCGGCGTTTATCGCGTTCTCGACGTGCGTAGCTCGTGGAGCTGGTCTGATGGTATAAGTGCGAGTCGTTTTGCCTTCTTTGAGGTGTTTAGAGGATGAGCTTCTCATTCAAAGTGGTTTTCAGCAAACAACTGTCGAATGTACGCGCTTTTGGAAGCGCTGTGCGGGGGCTTGTTTTCGTACTGGGACTCGCCTAAGCCTAACATCCCAGGTCAACTATTTTGCTTGATCTGTCTTGGGTTGTTCGTTCGCGGGTGTTGATGTTGAATGAAGATGTTGGGACCCATAAAAGGCGACCTCGCTGCTCTGTGAATCGTGGAACCGACTTGATTGTGATAATGGTTTTAATACTGAGAAATTACCTACACAGTAAGAATCTTCAAACCATTTAACCGGCTCAAGGCAGTAGGGCGTTGGCCTTGAAAGGCCAATAGCTACCAACTTTTGACAGCACACGTCGCCTTTGCATGCAAGTATTTTATTGGCGAGTTTCAATTGTGCCTTATGACGCTCACCCACCTTGCTCGCGGTTGCCACGCAAAAAGAAAAACAGCTGAAAGAACCGCATATTTATTTTATTGATTTTTTTTTACTTGGTCGCTTTTCACCGCACATGATCAGGCGCCGACGGACCCGTGAATTAGACCGTGGCTCGTGCATATTGAAGCGCAAGCCCGCCACTTGTATGGTCCCCTCTTGGCAACGTTGCAGACGGTTTTAGATGGGGGCGGAATAGCAGACGGACGTAGGTGATGACGGACGTCGACGCGCCGCTTTCATGGCCGTGTCTTACGGGCGTTGCAGAAATAGAAGTAGGAAACTTCCGGAGGCGATATGACGCCACCAGAGGTGAGGCGGGGGGACTTTCGGTTTGGAGGGACACACCGCCAACGATGACCAAAGCCGATAGACGCTATTGGACGGACTTGGGTACCCTTGGGTACCTTCCCACCGACCTTCACTTGGGATTTTCTTGATTTGTTTTAGCAGGTATGTCGGTATGTGTGTGAGAGAAAAGCGGGGCCGCGAAAGCGTGGCATCGGACGTGAATACATGCGCCGCTTCAGATCAATTCGTTCGTTTAATTTGCGACAAGGCGCGAAGGATGGCGCGGGGACCCATTTTTCGTTTGGCAAGAAAATAATGCCGCTCGAGATGTTTTCCGACTTTACGGGCGGGCCGCGCGCGTTTTCTAGCTGCCTTAACAAAGTGCCTATCGAAAGTGTCAACTGGACGCCACGCTAGGGGCATACAAACGTCGTGCAGTACGAATGATGCATTGGCCGTCAGTGTCTTCGGCGGATCTTGCGAGGAACAAAGCATCCGTACAGGACGGCAGTTTTAGAAATCCCCCAACCCATGAAAGATCGCGCTAGCGAATATCCGAAATTTCACCGAGCTCCTTAAGCAGAAGTACGCGAGTACTGGTGCGCAAGAACCAATCGCTTATGAGAGCATTCGCTACACGTAATGCCCGTTTCAGGAAATCCTGCTGAGGTTTCTACAAATATACTCCTCGAGATCTTCGTCACCTCATGGGACGCGTTTTCATCTTCAGCTCATGAAAGATTACGAAGAGGCAAGACGCCCGACAAAACGTAGCTTGAACGACATGGTAAGGGCTCTAGGCGACAGGGTTCTCACCTTCAACGCAAAGCCAGGGTGCAACGTTTCGCAAGCCATTGCTAAGGAAATTGTGGACCGATATTCGAAAACGTTTGAAGACACTTTAAACGGTACAGCGATTGCCACTGGCCTCGAGACGCTTTTATGGGAGCTTGAGAACTGCATCAACATTAAAAAGAGGCAGAGCGGTGAGCATGTGAAACGGAAAACAGCAGATGATGAAGAAGACATGCATGTCAAAACCCCGAAACTACAGAGGGACTGTTATGAATGCTTGGCTTGGCAGCCCGAGCTCCCACCTGACGAAACAGCTGAAACGCGGAAGGAAAAAAGAAAGTGCTGCAAACAGAGTTCAGGCTGGCTTCATCAAAACGAGTCGCTGGTGGTGCGGCTCATGCCTGAGACGTATCCATACAAACGCGAACTCATCAACACGTCCACCAGTGTCCTCGACGTGAATCAAAACTGGCCATTTTTGTTTCAAAAGAACCATCTGTGCTTGGCTCCAACGTCACACAAACCTTTGACGAGCGACTGAAGACTGTTGGCCAGCAGGTTTTTCGGTATGCTCATAGTGAAGTAAAACATATCAAGCGTGAGGCCATGCTTGCAAGAAATTGAAGTCGCCAAGATGAGTAGGAAATCTACATCAATCGAATATGAAGGTGCTCCTCTATTACTGCTGGCCATCATCGATGACGACAAGGTCCTCTTCTACAAGGCAACCGAGGTAAATATTGCAAACAAGATTTTGCAACCCTAGCTATTTCTTCTCAGCATTTCTAGCAGGTTACTTTGTGACTTAATGTGAACGCATGGCTCTAGTGTGCACAGTATTGAAATGAACAGTCTCATGTAGGGGTAAATGCCTTGTCTGCTACGTAAGGTTTTTTTTTTTACACTGAGAATATCCGTTTGCATTGAAGGAAAAAAATTACCTTTAAAGCCTTCGGACTATACAAATTTAATATTTCAAAAATATTTAGTAATAATTTGCGTCACAGCATGAACTGAAATTAAACAGGCGATTCTTTTTAGTATCGGTCATGTAAAGCCAATCGGCATCTGGCGTGCCTTTTATGTCACTTGAAACTTCTTCTGTAAAGAAAACCAAATTACAAACAAAAATACTTATGCACGTGTAAAACGCTTCCTCCATACCAGGAAACTGCGTGTGACGATAACTTAAGGGACATGCCAGGCTCTCCTTTCATTTGTGCAAAAGGTAGAGTTGCAAATGATGCTAGGAGACAGGTAGGCATTGCTAAATTATAACACACTTCATTCAGAAGGTATTTTGTGACTGCCAATTCGATCAAGATGTGCATCGACGGCCAGCCAGTGGTCCACACGTCCAGCCCGGCCTTGCCAGGCCTTCAAGCTGGTGTTCTTTGCTCACTTTGCCTTCAACATCGTTTACCTCAGGGAGAGAAGCCTGTGTTTGGAGTTCATGCAGAGGGAGGAATGAAACTGCCTATTCATTATTTTGTAATTCACTGAGTCGCGATGAGGACAGACTCGGCACCTTTCGCACATTTGCGTCGTATATAACGCCCTCTGGCAAACCACAAAACGGCGTTCCAGCAGTTACAGGAGAGCCCTTACGAGGGCCGTAATGCTCCTGAATTCAAATAAAACTAAAAAATAAAATTATAAAAGAGTACACACTGACGGAACAAGCGCTTGTTCCGTCAGTGTGCACTTGATCTTGGCGTTATTTATTTGTAGTAGTTGAACGCGTTCAGGGATTTGAAGGCTTTAAACCGTTCTCAAGTATATAGTCCAGGCTAGTCGAATAGGTAGTTCCGAAAATGCGCCCACGACACCTACGGCAGATTTCTCATTTCTTTGACGAAAAATCTTCTTTCTTGTCACCTAAGGGATCAAGAAGGCATATGGATCCCGAATAAGTAAATTTCAGAAGGTACCGCAGTTAGTTCTCGGCGGAGAGACTTTTAAAGTATGCGCTACTCACTGAGAGTATTCAAAATAAGCAAAACAATAGCCAACCAGAAGTAAAATACTGCCCCCGGAAGTTCTGTCATTATTTGTTTTCTTTACCTCCGCAGACCCTGTATAGAAAAGTGGTTGAAAGCAAACCGACGTGGCTGCAGTGAGTAGTTGTTGACTTCGTGGTGAGGCCCGTCACTCTCAGGCAGGAGTCGCGAATGCGTCCAGAAGACGCGACCATGGAATGCTGGCTGCACCATCCACGCGATACGGCCATAAAAGCGGCGCTGGGACGTCCGATGATGCACGAGCAACTTCTGAATACAAGAGTCTGCCCATGCGTGGTGACGATCAAGCGTCTAAAACAATTAAACTAAAAAAGATAATCATGCAGCTTGCGGCCTCAGCATCGCATCAAACATTCCTTCAGTTTTATTATCTGCATTGCTTTCTTTTACAGCCTCCGTGAGCAAGTATGTTTCCCTTTACATGATAGCCACGCCGAAGCTACACGCAAAAGTATGTTCCCCGGAACGATGCTCGCACTGCACGAGCGCGCGTGCTTGGCAGGGACACTAAAAGCTCAGAGTTCGCTCTTGTAGCCTCTGCTACAGTGTACTAGAATACTTACCTCTGCTACGCTGGTACTTATGTTGAAAGGGAACAAAAAACTATAGTGGGAAAATGCAACGGCGCATGTTGAAAACCTGACCTTTAGAAATATTATATTTTGTTCGCCTGGAGCTCTGCTTAAAACTTGAGCTACTCTCCTAACTAAAACGCGTGAAAGCGCCTCCCGCCACGAGCTCTTAGCGTCGACAATGCCGCGGTGCAATGTCTTTTTTAGTTATTGTGTTTGTTTTTTGTTGTTTTTTGTGAGCGTGTCCCGTTGGCATTAGCAACCAACATTCTCAACTTTCAGCGATGGCGGTGTCACGTTGTGAGAATCCCGCTTTCGAACTCCTGGATGATAGGCTTGAGAATGAACGTGCTTGCTTACACTTTCCCAACGAAGAGGTGTTAGGTACGGCTCTCACATTGCTCGTATTTCACAAAATTAGAATTACTTACGCGTCGCAGACCAACCTCGTGCTGCTGTTCTGCGACGATCATCCAATCGACAGCCAGTTTGATAGGAACTAGCGCGCTCTCTATAGGCCATAAAAGTTCAGAATACTACAAAAGTGACATAAAATTAAACAGGAGGGCATCATGGCTCTAACCGTAGCCTGTAGCCTTCGGCTGCAAGATTGCAGCCGAAGGCTGCAATTTTTTCTACGCGTCTTTGAAGTATGTTGGTGATTGTTTCGTAAGTTATGTGCATGGTGGTTGGCTTACTTATTTTCTTGTGTTTGGTCGACTGCAATGCATATAACTGATAAGGTAGTGCGGCGTGCCCTTCGCGTTTGATGAGGTTGACTGAGTTCAGGTTGCCGACATTAGGTTGCAACTTGAAACAGTGTGGGACTACCTACACAACTCATTGCACCGCGTTCAATGAAGCCGGGCTCCGGACTGCCCGCTCAGACAGTGTAGTTGGAGCATCCAATCGCTCCTCATTGAGCGGGCTCAGACTTGCAGACAAAATGGCTGTTATGTTTTTTAACAACTTGAGGAAGGCAAGAAGAAGAGGAGGAGCGGTGCGCATGCGTAGTTCATTCCAACAAAAATGGTGGATTGCTGCATGCAAAAGAGCTCACACGAACATCGCGGAATACACTGGGTAGCATAGTGATTCGAGAGACTAAAGCAGATATACTAGCTCATGTACAAAACAAACTAGAGAAGCTTAGAAAATCGGCCTCTCGTTGCCTGTTACTTTCTTAAGCGATGCCATTTTGTTGCAGAGCGGGCGATAATGGCGATTGTTACGATTCGAAATTGAGACTGCCTCAGCTTTATACAGGGTGAGAGAAAGCTCCGGCGTAAATGTTTCGTTCTGCCGCGCACTATTTTCTTTCCTTGTTGATCCAATATTTGCTGTCACCAAAATTTGGTGTCACCATTTTCCCGGAGGACACGAAGGAGCGTTCTCGTCGATTTAATATAAAACTTATTATACCTAGCAATCATGTTTTCAAACACCGAGATGGGTGAAGAGTCATTACTTTCAAACGCAGTTTATCTTGTGAACCCAGACGACACCAGAAGCAGCAATCAAAAATGCGTCAAGAGGCAGGCATTGAATGGGTGAAACAGGTCGAAGCACGAGAGGACGTTTGCTCTCTAACAAGTGCCACTTAGTGGACTTTTAGTAAAGGCATATCCTTAACATTTTAGACAAAATCCCGAGACTAGGGGAAGAAAGGAAAACACAACACGAAGTCTCAAACAGAGCTGAATTTCAGCTGTGTTTGAGACTTCGTGTTGTGTTGTCCTTCCTTTCCCCAGTCTCAGGGTTATGTCTAAAACGTTAAACCTTCACCAGCTTGTTTGCGCTCAAAGATTTTTTCTTCGCAAATACGTAGACCACTTACCTGGAAACAAGAAAATGAAGATGAGAACTGTACCGCCACTAAAAACATAAAGGCCAGTATGATGATCAACGTCCTCTTGTTTTTCCTGGAAGAGACGAAACTGGCGTTATATCTCCAACAGACCGCTCTAGGAATTCTGATCGCTATTTTAAGATAATTCCTACTATGTTTAGCACTGTGGTGAACCTTCCACGATGTGCTGTTGTTTGTAACGCTCTGTCGTCTACTTTAAGCTCAAGTGTAATATATATATATATATATATATATATATATATATATATATATATATATTGGGTACAAAACATTGTAACAGGACTATTTGAACCTTTATATTACCATTCGTGACGATGTTATAATGTGCGTGGGCATCACAGGATAAAATGTCGCCGCGATGGTGAGCATATACAGAAAAGCACCTTTCAAAAGAAAATGCCTCGCGCACAATTCTTCACAATACTTATGTACTGATTTTGTACAAAGAACATGCATAAGTTGAAGTTGACATTAATCGTCATTCTAGCTGTTTTTCCCTAAAAACACACAAAAATAAAAGTATGCTCAAAGGTGACTCTCTTTAACAGAGTGTTGTAACCTAACGCGTTACACGTAGCGTCACGTAACTGGTAACGCGTTACTTGTTTGACGAACGTGCTAATGTACTGTCAGAATCCCAATTGAATAAATTTGTTAAAGTAATGTCGTTATTATTTTACGTATCTCTTATCAAATTAGGTTACCCGTTACTCGTTACTTTTGATTCAAAATGGCCAGGCGATTGTTTGGGAAACCAAAAAAAAATTGTTATTTTGAACGTTACATAAAAGTGCAAAGAAACCCCAACAAAGCTATGCATAAGCAGCGCCGCTAAAGCCCTCTTCGGAAGAGCCTGTTCACAGATGCAGCGGAGCGCTACAAGCATAGCGCTGACCTCGCGCATAAGCGCGTGTTGACGGGAGCGTTCACCAGCTTTGTATCGCACCGTCAGAACTGTTGCTCATGGCAGATGATAAGTAGCTGACGACACGTGAGCAGCGCTACATCAGCGGTGCGCTGCATGAGAACCGGCCTTAACGTTTCCCCGACTGGGCCCAAAATCCGCGAGATTATCGCGGCGCGGGAACACCTAAGCATCCTTGGTTCAGTCTTGTATAGAAGTTACTAATATCACCGTCGTCGTACTCTTAGCAGCCGTCTCGCTGGAAAGAGACATTTTTTCAAAAGTTAACCGACTGAAGTATCCCTTTAAAAATGCCCTAACTAGGATCTTCGCACAAAACATTAGGGTTTTATTTCTAACTGTTGATCCAGACAAGTCCCTTGATATTTTCACTAAGCGAAACTACGACCCTCTGATGATTTTGGACAGGTTTGTACTTTACGCTTAAACGGGGCTCATCGAACGTTGGAACACTGAAGAAACTTTTTTCTTCTTAAAATGCGATTTATTTTGGGAGTTCTAAGTAAATGAAAATTGCAAACAAAACTTGGGGACGCTTAAAGGGGTACTCCGCCGATTTTTGATGTGCCAAGGCTATGGGTGGTTCCTGACAGGGGATAACTTCCTCCCTCTGAAAGTAGCGTTGGTATTTTGAAACTCGCTGTACTTAATTAAAAAACTGCAAATTAAGACGATGCTGAAACTTAGTTTCCAACTTCCGGTCTGTAGGTTTCGGTTTCTCGGGCGGCGACGCGTGACGTCATTGGAGTGTGGAGTTGTGCCAGCAGCCAAGACGCTGCTGGCACATTGAAGCAGGCTTTCGCATACCTTAAATGCTCTACTCCAGATACTGTATTTCAAATACTTTTGGTAGTATTTTGGTTTGTTGCAAACACATTTAGTCTAGAGTATTTGCTACTTTATCTCAATTACATTTCTTATTTTCTTGTACTTTGTATACCAAATACATTTGCAACTTTGGAAAAAAGCTTTTCGACGGAACAAATTTACGGAACTGGGGGTCGTCAGTCTTCAATACAAAGCTGCACCGATTGCAATCTTGGAGCCAGCGACCGAACGCAGTACAGAAAACAAGGCACGAGCAAAACTTTTCATTGAGCTGCAGTGAGATAGATCGGCCTCTCCAAAGTTCCTTGTGTGCCTATTGTGGCTTAACTTTTGCCCCAAAGCTCGGTCAAAGGCGTTCTTTTTCTTTTTCACCTTCTCTTAAATTCATGCATTGTTTCGTCCGAGAATCCTCGAAACCCGTTTTCCGCCAGGTGGAGCCATTATTAAGCAAGTGCATTCTGCTTATGAAACGCCCTGTAGATGGCGGAGTGGTAGTTCCAAGGTGGCAAAAGAGACGGGGATAGATTCTTCAGGATTTCCGTGCGCCTGCTCGCTGGTGCTGGTCAGTGCGCTAAAACTAGTTTATTTCTCTCACAAATCCGAAGCGGTACGGGCAGGAGCATATTACAGGTGATGGCGATATTGATGTTCGTTAGGAAAACAACCATGTTGATATTAAAAAGTTGCGGAAACCTCAACTTGCGAAGCCTTGAGGAGGGCGAGCGCGGTTTGGAGCAACGGCCACGTCACTGTTTGTGGCAAGTGATTTGTGAGGACGATGAAGATATCGTGGTTTTTGCGCTTTCCTGAGCCATTACAGCTCTAAAAACTGAACCGCGCACGGTGACCGTCAAACTCCGGGAAAGTAGCGTTCGCAGTATTGATGCCTTCGCGTTACAGGTTCATAGTTAAGTCGCCTCTCACTGTCGCGGTTTGAGTGTATTCCAACTCGTGATCAAACTGCGCTATGGTTATTTATATGAAGTTTCAGGATAGCGTTACCGCAGGCTACCGTACGGCGCAGCACTGTGACCGGAAGCACGCGCTGTGCCTTTGAAGCATAATTTTCAGTGCGCACCAATTAGAGCGTTGCCGTGCTCACGGTAGCCTGCGGTAACGCAATGCTAAAACTGCATATAACCATCATTGGCGTATTTGGGTTTCATTTATTGCTCTATCAATATAAATATTTTATCATTATGTATATTTGTGTACCGTGTTATTTGCAACGTGGCGGCTTACCTCGCCAAACTGCTCGTTCAAAGCTCTTGTCGTGAACGGCTGGATAGCACAGGCGCGCTTTAAAAAAATGCCCTGAGAATATCTTTATTTGTTTTAGTAATTAACTGAAAGTTAATACTGGCATTATGTTTTTGAAAGTATTTAGAGCAAATGGTCATGTTTGTTGTAACAGCCTTAAAACGCGCATTCCCGATGTCTATTGCTTGACATACCGTTGCGCGTCATGTTTTCTCCTACTTAGGGCAAATATTAGACTTTTCGTAGACGACTCCATCCCGTCGCCGCCTTTCCGCTCCCCTTGTTCTTCGTTCGTCCGCGAGAGGGCGAGCGGCGGGTTGGAGTTGCGATAAGCAGACGTTGTCGTTGGTGGCGCTACCAACCAGCTTCCAGGACAGAGTGGCGCGCCCTTTAGGTGTTGCACGATCCCAATCGTAAACATATTCTTAAATATTTGGGATGTTACAGGGTATGAGAAATTATACTCGCCCTATGAGCGTAGCGGAAGCTACAAGAGCGAGCTGCGGGCTTTCAGCGTCTTGGCCAAGCACGCGCGCTCGCGAAGTGCGAAGCATTGCCACATGCTTTGTGCGTGGAGCTTCGGCCTTGCTCGCACTTAAAGTAAAACGGAGCATACACTCTCAGCAAAAAAAAAAATATATATTCTTGCACCTTAGGCAACCCTACTTGCACCCCTTGTAATCGTCACATACGACACCCCAAAACTTCGATTTCGACGTAATCATGTGCGCTGACGTCATCGAACCGACAGCACCTAACTTTCACGAGCGGCTTGAGGGCCGAGTAGTACAACTTATTAAAATAGAATAATGTACGTGTCACTGACAACAAAAAAGTAATCGGGGTTCTATTGGCCCTACTGCAAAACCTCAGTGTTTTTTTTTCTGTAGTCTTTGCTGCGTACTTTAGCTGTTGAATAAGTTGTATATCACCGTTCTCAAGCCCTCGTAAAAGTTAGCTCCGTCTGTTCAACGTCCGTGCGCTGTACGTCAAACAGAAGATTTGGGGTGTCGTATATGGAACAAGGGTGTAAGAATATACCATTTTTTAGAGTGTAGAGTTGGACAGATTATCTCTCACAAAGGACACGGAAACTCTCCTAATTTGTATTTTTCCGGTCACTAAAGATTTTGTGTCGACTTCAAATCGAGGTTGACTTCAATCGAGGACTTCAAATCGAGGTTACGCACCTTGAAGATTGAGATTTCCTGAAACAATGCATAAACAAGCAGCAGTTATAATTCGGCTCGTAATTCGAGCTCAAGAAGCATCGCTATCTTTGCAAAGCAAGTCATCTGTCTGAATCTACTCACTAATACCAAAAAGGCAGTTCATAATCGAGCAAACTTCAGAACACCATCGAGCAATATTGGCGGTCGTTATTTCTTAGGCGAGAAGCGTCTGATTTGATTCCAGTTCTTACCAGACGCTGACACAACACTCTTCTCGATCCGAGCAGTGCTCACGCCGAGCGCTGAAGCAGTCCTCGTCTCCAATGCGCCGTGAAAGTGAGGGGGACGAGGCGACGAGAGCGCCCGGGGACGTAAGAACCTCGAGCTCTGATTGGAACGATTAATGGGTAGACCTAAAGCCAGCAGCCTTTGTCTCCATTCCACTCGCTGAACGCGTTCAAAGGCGAGAGCCAAACGAAAGACGCCTGCGTTCCTCGTTCAACGAGTTCGTCGCCTCCTCCCCTCCCTTTCTCGGCGCATAGATGCTCAGTGTACGTGAAGAAACAATGGCGCACTCGAATAATTAGCGCAGCAGCTAGTAGGTGGCGTGTACTTTTAAAAAGGGTCTATTGTGTTCCTCTGTGCTTGCTTCGGATGATGCTAAATTTAAAAAAATTTTAATGATTGGTTTTGAGCGTTCAATCACTACGGCTCGGAGAGTTAGAATCATTCCAAATCCAAATCCAGTCGGGTTTTTAAAGGTGTTGAAACTATGTGGTGTAAGAAACATATCATTGGTTTGACCTTCCATGATATTAATGATGATGATGACGACAATACGAGCCATGAGTGCGTGAGGGGCTTGAGGGCAGTGAGTGCGTGAGGGCGTGAGGGCGGTGAGTACGTGAGGCCCTTACGCCCCTCACGCACTCACCGACCTCACGCACTCATGGCCCTCATGCACTCACCGCTTTCACGCCCCTCACGCACTCATGGCCCTCACGCACTCACCGCCCTCAAGCCCCTCAAGCACTCGTGGCCCTCACGCCCTCAAGCACTCGCCGCTCTCACGCACTCATGGCCCTCACGCACTCACCGCCCTCACGTCCCTCACGCACTCACGGACCTCACCGCCCCTCACCCACTCATGGCCCTCACGCCTCTCACCGCCCTCATACTTATGGCCCTCACGCCCCTCACACACTCACCGCCCTCGTGCACTCATGGCCCTCACGCACTCACCGCCCTCACGCCCCTCACGCACTCATGGCCCTCACGCACTCACCGCCCTCAAGCCCCTCGCGCACACAAGGCCCTCACGCCCCTCAAGCACTCGCTGCTCTCACGCATTCATGGCCCTCACGCACCCACCGCCCTCAAGCCCTCAAGCACTCGTGGCCCTCTACGCCCCTCAAGCACTCGCCGCTCTCACGCACTCATGGCCCTCACGCACTCGCCGCTCTCACGTACTCATGGCCCTCACGCACTCACCGCCCTCACGTTCCTCACGCACTCACGGACCTCACCGCCCCTCACCCACTCATGGCCCTCACACCTCTCACCGCCCTCATACTCATGGCCCTCACGCCCCTCACCCACTCACCGCCCTCGTGTACTCATGGCCCTCACGCACTCACCGCCCTCAAGCCCTCGCGCGCACAAGGCCCTCACGCCCCTCAAGCACTCGCTGCTCTCACGCATTCACGGCTCCTCACGCACCCACCGCCCTCAAGCCCCTCAAGTACTCGTGGGCCCTCACGCCCCTCAAGCACTCGCCGCCTCACGCACTCATGGCCCTCACGCACTCACCGCTCCCCACGTCCCTCACGCACTCACGGAACCTAACTGCCCCTCACCCACTTATGGCCCCACGCCTCTCACCGCCCTCATACCGCGGCCCTCACGCCCTCACCCACTCACCGCCCTCGCACTCAGGCTCACGCACTCACCGCCCTCACGCCCCTCACGCACTCTGGCCCTCACGCACCCACCGCCCCAAGCCCCTCGCGCACACAAGGCCCTCACGCCCCTCAAGCACTCGCCGCTCTCACGCATCATGGCCCTCACGCCCTCAGCCCTACCTCAGCCCCCAGCACCTCGCCGCCTCACGCACTCATGGCCCTCACGCACCGCCGCTCCACGCACTCAGCCCTCGCGCCTCACCGCCCTCACGTGCCCTCACGTGCGCCTCACCGCCCCTCACCCACCCGCCCTCATCACCGCACTCATGGCCCTCAGCCGCCCCTCACGCCACCGCGGCCCACGCACTCACCGCCTCAAGCCCTCGCGCACAAGGTCCTCACGCCCCTCAAGCACTCGCTGCCCTCACGCATTCATGGCCCTCACGCACCCACCGCCCTCAAGCCCCTCGGCGCACTCGTAGGCCCCCACGCCCCTCAAGCACTCGCCGCTCTCACGCACTCATGGCCCTCACGCACCCACCGCCCTCAAGCCCTCGCGCACTCAGGCCCACGCCCCTCACGCTCGCCCTCATCACGCACGGCCCTCACGCCAGCCCTCAAGCCCCTCCCACCAACCCTCACGCCTCAGGCCCTCACGCATTCATGGCCCTCACGCACCCACCGCCCTCACTCGTCCCCCACGCCCCTCAAACACTCGCCGCTCTCACGCACTCATGGCCCTCACGCACTCACCGCCCTCAAGCCCCTCGCGCACACAAGGCCCTCACGCCCCTCAAGCACTCGCCGCTCTCACGCATTCATGGCCTCACGCACCCACCGCCCTCAAGCCCCTCAGCACCGTGGCCCTCACGCACCACCGCCCTCACGTCCCTCACGCACTCACGGACCCTCACCGCCCCTCACCGCACTCATGGCCCTCACGCCTCACCACCCTCTACTCATGGCCCTCACGCCCCTCACCCCCTCACCGCCCTCGAGCACTCGTGGCCCTCACGCCCCTCACCGCACTCACGCCCCTCACGCACTCATGGCCCTCACGCACTCACCGCCCTCAAGCCCCTCGCGCACACGAGGCCCTCACGCCCCTCAAGCACTCGCCGCTCTCACGCATTCATGGCCCTCACGCACTCACCGCCCTCAAGCCCCTCAAGCACTCGTGGCCCTCACGCCCCTCAAGCACTCGCCGCTCTCACGCACTCATGGCCCTCACGCACTCACCGCCCTCACGTCCCTCACGCACTCACGGACCTCACCGCCCCTCACCCACTCATGGCCCTCACGCCTCTCACCGCCCTCATACTCATGGCCCTCACGCCCCTCACCCACTCACCGCCCTCGTGCACTCATGGCCCTCACGCACTCACCGCCCTCACGCCCCTCACGCACTCATGGCCCTCACGCACTCACCGCCCTCAAGCCCCTCGCGCACACAAGGCCCTCACGCCCCTCAAGCACTCGCCGCTCTCACGCATTCATGGCCCTCACGCACCCACCGCCCTCAAGCCCCTCAAGCACTCGTGGCCCCCACGCCCCTCAAGCACTCGCCGCTCTCACGCACTTATGGCCCTCACGCACCCACCGCCCTCAAGCCCCTCGCGCACACAAGGCCCTCACGCCCCTCAAGCACTCGCCGCTCTCACGCATTCATGGCCCTCACGCACCCACCACCTTCAAGCCCCTCAAGCACTCGTGGCCCTCACGCCCCTCAAGCACTCGCCGCTCTCACGCACTCATGGCCCTCACGCACTCACCGCCCTCAAGCCCCTCGCGCACACAAGGCCCTCACGCCCCTCAAGCACTCGCCGCTCTCACGCATTCATGGCCCTCACGCACCCACCGCCCTCAAGCCCCTCACGCATTCATGGCCCTCACGCACTCACCGCCCTCAAGCCCCTCGCGCACACAAGGCCCTCACGCCCCTCAAGCACTCGCCGCTCAAACGCATTCATGGCCCTCACGCACCCACCGCCCTCAAGCCCCTCAAGCACTCGTGGCCCTCACGCCCCTCAAGCACTCGCCGCTCTCACGCACTCATGGCCCTCACGCACCCACCGCCCTCAAGCCCCTCAAGCACTCGTGGCCCTCACGCCCCTCAAGCACTCGCCGCTCTCACGCATTCATGGCCCTCACGCACCCACCGCCCTCAAGCCCCTCAAGCACTCGTGGCCCTCACGCCCCTCAAGCACTCGCCGCTCTCACGCATTCATGGCCCTCACGCACCCACCGCCCTCAAGCCCCTCAAGCACTCGTGGCCCTCACGCCCCTCAAGCACTCGCCGCTCTCACGCACTCACGGCCCTCACGCACTCACCGCCCTCAAGCCCCTCGCGCAAACAAGGCCCCTCACGCCCCTCAAGCCTCGCCGCTCTCACGCATTCATGGCCCTCACGCACCCACCGCCCTCAAGCCCCTCAAGCACTCGTGGCCCTCACGCCCTCAAGCACTCGCCGCTCTCACGCACTCATGGCCCTCACGCACTCACCGCCCTCACGTCCCTCACGCACTCACGGACCTCACCGCCCCTCACCCACTCATGGCCCTCACGCCTCTGACCGCCCTCATACTCATGGCCCTCACGCCCCTCACCCACTCACCGCCCTCGTGCACTCATGGCCCTCACGCACTCAGCGCCCTCGCGCCCCTCACGCACTCATAGCCCTCACGCACTCACCGCCCTCAAGCCCCTCGCGCACACAAGGCCCTCACGCCCCTCAAGCACTCGCCGCTCTCACGCATTCATGGCCCTCACGCACTCACCACCCTCAAGCCCCTCAAACACTCGTGGCCCTCACGCCCCTCAAGCACTCGCCGCTCTCACGCACTCATGGCCCTCACGCACTCACCGCCCTCACGTCCCTCACGCACTCACGGACCTCACCGCCCCTCACCCACTCATGACCCTCACGCCTCTCACCGCCCTCATACTGATGGCCCTCACGCCCCTCACCCACTCACCGCCCTCGTGCACTCATGGCCCTCACGCACTCACGCCCCTCACGCACTCATGGCCCTCACGCACTCACCACCCTTAAGCCCCTCGCGCACACAAGGCCCTCACGCCCCTCAAGCACTCGCCGCTCTCACGCATTCATGGCCCTCACGCACTCACCGCCCTCCCGGCCTTCACGCACTAATGGCCCTCACGCCTCTGAAGCACTCGCCGCTCTCATGCACTCATGGCCCTCAAGCACTCAGTGCCCTCACGTCCCTCACGCACTCATGGACCTCACCGCCCCTCAACCACTAATGGCCCTCACGCCTCTCACCACCCTCATACTTATGGCCCTCATGTCCCTCACGCACTCACCGCCCCTCACGCACTCATTGCCCTCACGCCTCTCACGCACTCACTGCCCTCACGCACTCATGGAACTCACAGCCCTCACAGCCCTCACGGCCGTCACTCACCCTCACACTCATGGATTTTCCTGGTTCAGAAACTCACTCATCCTCTCCTTACCTGTGAAGATGAGGGTGAGTGAGGGGCCCTCATGAATGAGGTTTGCCGATGTATGCATATAGGTATATCGGCAGGCCGGTATGTCACATAGGTATAGCAGCGGGCCGGTATGTCATATAGAAATATCGGCAGGCCGGTATGTGATACAACTATACCGGCAGAACATTTCAATATTCTACTTGGCATTTCCTCTGCAGATATCTCACATTCAAGGTCCATTTGTAGGACTTCTTAAAAATCGCAAGGTAAAGCTTAAAAAAACACTGAGTGTATATGGGGGTACAAGTGAATATCTGACGCAGTAAAACAAACCGGCAAAATCGGCTCCGCAACAGAGAAAGCTCGATCTTTCACCGTACGTGCACTGAGCAGGTCAGGCTTACTGTGGGAACTTTCAAGACTTGGTTCCTTTCTTGTAAAAAATGAGAGCAACCAACTTGCCAAAGTCAACCTGAGGTCTGTTCGCAGGCGATCGAGTTAGCGACTCAATTAACTTGTGTAGCCATCTCCCGATAGTCGCAGTGAGCAGACGATACATTATGTTGCCTGCTTTAAAATCTCACACAGTAAAACTGACCTGTTCAGCGCATATTCGCTCAACGTTTGAGCTTTTGATGTATAGGCGCCGATTTTTCCGGTTCGTTCTACAGCGTTACATCATCTTGTGCTGCCTTATATTTCCGGGGATTTCCGGGGACAAACTGAGTAAATACAGGAATTATTTGTCTTGTAATAATAAACAACTCATATTATAAAAGATTTGGTTTTCTTGTTGTTGTTTTCTTATTTTTTTAATTGGCCCGAGGGGTTGGGGTTGTGCGTTGGGTCTCATATTAAGAAGGCATCACGCAAAAAGAAAAGGCAGAATTATGAGTAGAAGTCCAAATAATAAGTATATATAAAGACATGTCTGCCCTAACCTGATTACAAAATATGACAAGCGATTCATAACTTACGCCTTTTCTGAAATAGAAAACGATATACTTGATCTTATTAAAAAGTACATAATTCTGAAATCTTTTTCGATTCAGTAGGAATATTCAAACTTACCGGTTTCCGAAATGACGGACTCGGTGTACGAAACTCTGCTTTCGTCAACCCCTTAAAAAAAAAAAAAAAAGAAATCGTAAAGTTTACGTTATTCTACACAATCTATGATTGTTACAAACATTTGTCTAGGTCGCCATTTTGCGTGTTTGTGTATTTGCCTACAATTACTCTTTTTCTGCTCGCATGCCTGGGCGCAAACGCCTGAAAACATTTACAGGCTGTACCAGCTGCGCTGGACCAGATAGAAGCGTGAAATTGTGTCCCTTCTCGACCTTTGAGTCACGCCAAACGACCTCTAGACCACTGATCATACAGTAACGATGCAAACAATTAGTGGCTGATCCATATGTATACTATTCTGGCTGCAGCTTTTCTGTCGGCGCGGGAAAAAGTTATTGTTTCGCTTTCGAAACATTGCCAATAACGATATAGCATATGGACCGTGGTATAACGTATGGACAGCGCAGGGCGCACATGAGCGATGAAAACGGGCGTCGCGCGGCAGTATCATAGCAAGCGGTGCTGGCCTTCATGCGTCACATCCGCGCGGAGCGGCGTCGTTCGGATCTGGTCAATATAGATAAAGCCGCGCGATGCACCTCTGGCGCGCCTAGCGGCCGGAGCCTTTTGTACTCAGAGAGTTTGGCCAACTTAAGGAGATTTTGACAGCCTGGCAACCACAGCAGCGTAGCCTGACAACAGGGGAGGACCACTTCCGTCCGCCATCTTGTGGCTCTGACTCATTGGAACTGTATGCGATTTCTCAGAAATACAGAAGACAAAGAAGTAATGCCATTTTCTGTTATCGCGAAATCTGCTGGTTCCAGCGGGCAACAAGCTCCGCCCATTGGCCAAACTCTCTCAGTATAAACGGCTCTGCTAGCGGCGAGCGGCGAGCGGCGCGTGGCCCAGTTTCACCGCTCATGTGTTCCATCGCCACCGGGCGCCGGGGCCATGGCCTTATCTCTCCGCCATATTTGCAACCCGAGTCGCAAGCGCCGAGGCCTTCTTAGCCTAGGTGGTGTTGTCTCTACGAAACGTGCTTCCGTTTCCTCTGTTTTCTCTACAGACGGACACCGTCATTTTTCCCTGTCATGCGAGTACTAATGCTAACGCATGAAGAAATTCCTTAATTTTTTCTGGCAAGATTTTTACTTTCCTTATGTGCCCCCCCCCCCCACACACACACACACATACACAAAAAGAAATACATGGCGAAATAATGTGGCTGACAAATTTGAAAACAACTCTGCCTCACTGGTCGGCTTACGGTCATCAAAGCTCAACCTGTGGGTGGACACGTTCGCGTGCATGATCATTCAGTGCGGAAATGGCAAATGCTCTTCTCTAAAAATGTAAAAAAAAAAACACAAAACGCAGTCTTTTTCTTTGCAAAGTCATCTCTTTTGCTGCAATGACTATTGGCGGTGCCAGACTTAGATACAAACATGCGCACTCATTAGGGCCACGGATACAAGTTATAATGTGCTCTGTCATAGTTTATGCGCACAGTTAAAAGAAAACACATTTTACGCTTTGTTAACATCGGCGCTTATATCTAAAGGCTGGATCACACAGCACTGTCTTCAGCACATTGATGCTTTATACCCATGTTGTCAAAAAAACTATCTCCAAACTCCGGTCTAAAAGCATGCTTTTCGTGTAACGCTTTCAAATTATGAGGCGCTGGAGAAAGCAGTTTTGTGCGATAAGTCCTTATTTCAAACTCCTTTGTTTTGTATTCCGCCCATTGAAAAGCATGCGGAAAGGGCCTCAGGCGTACCTTGTATTGCTCCGCCGCAGTGTTCTTCCGCAGCATAAAGGCCGTCTGCTTTCATCGCCGTCACCATGGCAACGAAAGCGGTATGAATGGAAGCACGCACGGTACCGGGCCGCGTTAAACCACCAACAGCAGACGCCATTTTCCGAAAGCCGGCTGCTAGCCAATGTTTATTAGTTTCGTAAATGAGCAGCCCCAGACTGTCGCCGCGAATTGGCGTGAACGCAGGCGGGGGTTAGCATGCTTCTTAGTGATACACGCCCCATCCTAAAAGGGTGACCCAAAAGGCATTCGCCGTTCGTTGCAATGGTGACGGCGAAGAAAGCAGACGGCCTTTACGCTACAGAAGAACACTGCGGTGCAGCGACTACAAGGCGCGTGCTGAGGCTTTTCCCAGCACGCTTTTCAGAGGGCGAAACGCGAACAAAAAGAGTTCGAAATAAAGACTTAACGCCAAAGGCTGGTTTTCTACAGCGCTTCATACCTTGACGAGCCTGACACAAAAAACGTGTTTATTTTTTTTGCCATCTTGCAACCTTATTTTCTTTTCCGCAACATAGGCTAAAGTATCAAGCTGCCCTGTTTTCTTACTCTGCGAATCTTACGTACGCTTTCCTCGAGATACGACCGCAATTCAGCCACGAAATTGTGCTTTGTATTGCGGGTGCAAAATTAATAAATTAACAGGTTGCAACGCTTTAAACAAAGCACGGATATGCCGGTGACATACGGTCGTAACTCAACGTAAGCGTACGTAAGCTTCGCCACGTAATGAAGTGGTGTTGTGTGAGCCTGTTTTAAGCAGCATATACGAAGAAATAATTTTATTTGTTCATTTAGCAGTATTTGTGGGAAGGATTATTTCCTCGGAGAGAGGAGCTCTGATTTCTGCTTCAACTTCGCCACCACACGTGTTTCCATTGGACGTTCAAAACGAGGCTTACAAAGTCTATAATATAGGTTCATGCAGTTAAGGTTGAAAAAGACTGCTGATTAGGATGTCACGTCTCTATACGGTTTAATTTTTATTATAAAGTTGCATAGCTTTTTTAAGGAAAAAGAAATACTTTGAAATAAAAGTGTCATTGCGGTGCAATAAAACGTCACTCGTTTCTGAAAGATGATCCCAAAGGAATTGATGGCAATCTAAAAAAAAATGAAGTGAAGGAAGAACTCAATGCGGTTTTAAGGAAGGCATCACCAGACATGGCGACAAGTGCTCCCTCTACTCGAGCTTTCCAAAACTATTCTCTACCGACTTGACTTCCACCGTGGGTAGCAACGTTACTGGTGCAAGCTCAGTTTCACAGCTCCACCTACGATGTGGGCTCAGTGGTGGTCACGAAGACTAGCAGCGCTGCAGTCGAGTCTTAGTTCCGGATTGTCTAGCCCGCCAAGTTTGAATAGCAATACTTGAGCTAGGGCGAGTAGGTGATTCATACTAACACTTCACAGCGCATAGGAACAGACACACACAAAAATAGATTTTAAACACACAAAGAAAGAACTCTCACACTGCGCTGACTCTCAACTCTGTGGTGTAATACATTTCATCTTCATCATTTTTTTTATGTTATACACATGGGGAGTAAAAAAAATGACAAAAAGAAAATTGAAAAATAAGAATAAAAGGAACAAGCTCTCAACGCGGTGGGTGAGAATAGGGAGCAGCGAAACTGAGCTTGCTCCAGTAACGTTGGTGAGTAGGCATTCTCATTCTTCTATTTCAGATCGACGTGCCGAAATACCGAAATTGCTTCAAACTCATAGACATGTCTCGAGACTTAAGTATTGCTGTGATTTGCGTTCGAAAAAACACTATTTACTTGCGTATATCGTCTTATTTAGGAAATTACAAAAACAATATAATGATAATTTCGTGCATTTTTAACGTTTTGAATTATGTTATGTCATTCGGGAAGTTTGGACAAATTCAAACCAATGGAAGCATATTTCCATCGGGCCTTCATAAATCGACACATCTATTTGAAATAGCTTTCTGTATAATCACTATATCCTTGGAAACGAAGGACAGTATGCAATGGCCTCTTAGTGTAAGGTAATGCTTGAAGAGATATTAAAACTTTGTCAGACGTTGTTTGACGTTCATCTGGTGTTCCAAGACTGAGCTACGATAGAGAGTGTACCTGACACTGATTAACATAATGAGATAAAACAGCGCAAGGGGTACAAAAGGAGGGTACAAAGGAAGCGACAAACCGGACAGGACGGAGCGCTGACTGGCAACTATGTATTTTTTCCGATAGAAAAGGAGACAGACAACGCACATAATTCCACACATTCACACGCACATCTTCTATCAATTATATCTTCGCAATACTGCACGCGTTGGGCCTTCATTGTCAGTTTCTGCAATTCTAGCTCCTTACTAGAAAAAGCCACTGACACTGAGCTAAAGCAGTTTTTTCCACCACTGCGGATGTGGAATGCCTCAAGAACTTCACGTGTCACTTTTTTGTGTCTTCCCAAAATCGTGGTGGTATTGAAAGACGGCTCGTACAGGCACTCTTTGCAGTGAACTGAAAGGTGCCTTCACACTGTGGCTCCAAGAGAGTACCTGTGCTCATGGAGCCTATGGTTCAGGCAGCGTCCGGTTTGCCCAACGTAGGTGTGGCCACATGAGAGAGGAATGCTGTGTGGCCGCACCTACGTTGCGCAAACCGAACGCTACCTGAACGATGGGCTTCATGAGCACAGGGACTTTCTCGGAGCCACAATGGGAGGGCACCTTTCAGTTCACTGCAAAAGAGTGCCTGTGCGAGCCGTCTTTCAATACAGCCACGATTTTGGGAAGGCACAAAGAAAAAAGTGACACGTCAGGTGCTTGAGGCATTCCATATCCACAGTGGCGGAAAAACTGCATTAGCTCAGCGTCAGTGGCTTTGTCTAGTAACGAACTAGAATTCCTGGAAGCTGACAATGAAGCTCCAGCGCGTGCAGTAATGCGTAGGTACCACGGTGGAAGAAATACATTTAGGTGGTGACTCTGGCCGCTCTTCCCGCGTGGAGCGAGCGACCAGATCGTGTTCGGAGCCAGCATCGAACCAGGAGTATACTCTGTTTCACCTTATGATGGACCGCAGGAAAGGCTACAAGCGCGAGCTCCTTGCTCTGGGGCACATCTCGGCGGCACAAGCTCTCGTGACTTAAGAGCAGCTGCCAACGCTATGAGCTCGCGCTTCTAGCCTTCGCTGCGGTACAACATCAGGTGAAACGAAGTATAGTTAGTTCCGCGCCGCCGCGGAGTGCGCTGAGGTGTGAGCACCGTGGGTATGAGGTCTCTCCTCGGCGAGCACTGTGTCGGGGGCGTAGCTTGCTCGCCTTTTTCGCGGTGTGGTGGTGGTGTACGGCCAGTGGCTGGCCTCATGTTTTGCTTTAGTGCTGTGTCGATCACAGGTGCCACCATTGTGCACGAAGATGAGCCTTAACCCGAAGAAGTTAGGCTATAAGGATGGGAAAGACGTGCTTCGTTCCCAACTGCAATTCGGGTACCGGAACGTGTGCAGAGCGAGTTTCCTTGTTGAAAGCTCCATCGAATGACGCTCGCCTGGAGCAGTGGCGTCGTGCAATCCCGAGGGCCGATCGCAAGTTACTACCTAGTCTCCTCATCTCGTTGACCAAGTGAAGACCAAGCTTCACAGTCTAATTCACTGTCGAAGACTGAGAATGCGAAGATGTCTGGACAGAAAAGGCTAAAGAAACCAAGGCTGTAGACTGCATACTATATTATGTAACTGGGTCTTTGACTGTGAAAATGAAAAAAGCTACACGCTGCCCTGCATGCCGATCGGCTTTCAGCATCGACAAAAACACTTCTGCTGAAGCAGCACCGACAAACGTGAAGAACAGACGAGGCCTTATACACCCCAACAAGAACCTTTTCCAGCTACTGAAGAAAGCGGAACAGTTCTTCGTGGAAAATAAAAGCCACCAGACTGTCTACTGGGACACAATCGACAGTGTTCTTGACACATGCACAATAACGTTTCCATGCGCTGAACATAAAAAAGAAACAATTGCCCAGTTGCTCCACTACTACTTCAGCATGCGAATGTGACAACACTGTAAGCATGTTATGATGAGTAGGAACAAACAAGCTCAAGAAAAGAAGAAATCAGCAAAGCAGCGCTCGTCTTAGTTTAAGAGCATGGCCGAGAAACACAGGATGTAGGAGATGGCGTTCTTTGGTAGTATGCAGTGAATTCAGCTTTTGTGTACATTTTAAAGCAAAAATATTTGTCAGGTATTTTTTTACAGATGAAAAGTGATTTATGTCCTATAACCACTACTATTGATTGACTTTCAGTCACTGTGTCATCATGTCAGTCAGTATGTCATCATACTGTGTCATCATTTCAGACACTATGTCATCATAAATAATTTTGTTTCTGCTCACAAGGTTTGTATGTTCCACAGTACAAGTTGACATTGTATGCATAAACCATTTGTAATGCTATAACCTTTATGCGCATGTAAAGAATTATTTTGGCCCCACTATGTAACATTATTAGAATTTGTTTTTTTCAATAAGAAGGCAGGAGCAGGGTGGAAAAAATCACCCGACCTCCTATAAAGCCACGCACTGTGTGTAAACAATTTACGGAACTGTTACCAAACATGCTCTTTGACAAAACAAAACCACGACCCATCTGTTTACTCTAAATTACTCTAAATTATTGAAGGCCCAGTAGATTATGCCGGGAAGTTTTATATTTATATGAGTATTTTTGTCACGTTGAGTTATCCTCGGAATGTTCTCGTTTAAAAAAACAGGAACCGCGCGGGGGAAAAGGCAATCAGTGCCAGTGCGCCAACATAAATCCATCATTTCACTACACAGTACACAGGGACCGAGTAAAAAATGCATAATTTCCTTCACAAGCCCTCTTTACAAGCCTTCACAAGCCCCTCTAAACTTGGGCGCCACCTATCCCCGTGCGCGTGAAGTGCGCTCGCGCGCCGGACATAATGTGGTCGCCGCGTGAGGAAAAGAGTCATCACCTAAATGTATTTCTTCCACCGTGGTAGATACATAGCCTCCTATATACTCACAAAGTATGGCAGTTCGACGACGGAGCCATAGAGTGCCCAGTCGCAGATTTGGAGCGCGAGGATCCTGGTAGCACAGAGCATTTCTCGGGGAACCTGGTCATCAGTGCACAGCTTTTTCAGCGGTGAGGACCCGAAACATGGTTTTTAAACCCGACGAGAAAAGAAGCGGTGGCTCGAGGAACGCGAGGAGCACGAACGGACGTTCAGTCGCTCGGGAGAAGTGCGTTTCGGCGTCTCGCCGCAGCGGGGCGCCCGTCATCTGGCTCTCCTTTCATCCGTTGTCTGCCGCTCTACCTTTTCGATTTCGGCCACCGCGTCCCGTGGTGATCTGCCAAGCTTTGTCAGTATAGAGGAGGCTAGGGTAGGTATCATCGGTACAAGATGTGCGTGTGAACGCGTGAAACAATGTGCGTTGTTTCTTCTCTTCTATCAGTAAAAATACATAGCTGCGAGTCAGCGCTCTGTCCTGTCCGGTTATTCGCTTCCTTTTGTAAATTTTTGCGCTGCTTTATCTCATTATGCTTAACAACTACCAATTAGCCCAGCTCTCAACCTTATTACCTGGCACTGCCTTAACCTGCAAGAGCCGAGTTAATTGAACTTCGTCTACCATCAAGGGACACAATGTCCTCAAGGTTTAACGCAGTAAACTAGCAGTATTGTTATCAAAAGTTCAAATTTTTGGAGCGTAAATTTACGTAGAACGTACGCAATACATATTAATTTTTTTAAGACGATGAGCTGAGTGAAATGTTTTTAAATGTGTTTAATAATGTATCTTGGTTGTGCTTAGACGCTCCTGCTACACCTAATGCGGATATGTAAAAAAAAAGGAAAAAAAAAGAGATTGCCTTTAGCTTACTTACCTGTCATAAACGTCGATTCTTCGAGGCTTGCTGAACCAGAAAAAGGTAAAACAAGATTTAAAAAAAAAGCACTAATTGAAACTTAAAGTACAATTCATGGTTATTTTAAAAGGGCCATGCAGCACTACTCGGTTGGGACGTTTTTATTACATACACGAGTGCTCAAACAATTCTGCCAGGAACGCGTCCTCGGCTGGTGTGTTTATCGCCCTATTCCCCACAGAAATTAAAAGTGGTCGGTGCTAGAAGTTCTGGCAGCAAGTTCGAGCGAACGCGAGTGCGGCTATAGTTGCAGAGTTCCAACCTCTTGCATTCATGGCTGCCGTGGACTTTCGATCTTGAAGTGACCTGCAGCAAGCCAGGCGTCTGCCACATCCGCCACCACTGTTGTGCTGCCACCGAGATCGCGGCATTCGAACCTGACACTTCTACGAACGTAATCAGGCGAAGACTAACGCCGGGGTCCCTCTGCTCATACATCACACGAAAGAGAGCCTGCAAACTCGAGGCACCAAAATATCCGTGGTTCGAATGCCGCGTGCCAGGTTTTTTCTTCGAACGCATTGCCACGCGGCATTCTAAGCACGGATCGCACCATGTTGAATCTGTATGCAGACTGTCTGTTGTATAGTGTATAAGCAGTGCGACACCGGCTTAATGTTTGGGTTGCAGCAAACACACCAGTCGGAGACGCACTTCAGACCAGGGCTGGGCAGAGATACTCCAAAAAGTATCAGGGAATACAAATACTGAGATACATGTGTTTTAAGGCCCAAATACAGATACTGAGATACATTTGTATTTATGGTAACGGGATATTTCTGAGACATTACTGCAAAAACGGCGTAAAGGTATTCCGGTGTACAGATAAAGGTACTTAAAGAAATACATTCGTTCCCGAACGATGTTACGTGGAGAGGATGAAGATCGTGGCGAATGCGAATGGTAATCTATGCTTGTGCTCCTCTTATTGCGCTATTTTGTGCACTACACCTTACCTCGAACTCCTTGTTTGTCATAAACGCGGCTAAAAATATGTCACCCCCGTTGAAACATATAGTTACAGAACGGTAACGACCGCGTACCATGCTTGACAAAAGCCGTCTGCCCGAAATGAACCCTGATTTGACGTGAGGGCGCATCTCAGACTGTCGTCGTTATATGCTTCTGAGTCACCCATAGTGTGGGAGGATTGGACAACAGAGTCGCACTTTGTAATGCGAAAGCATTAACTGTCTCATGGAGCGAGCCGACGTAATCAGCTTTGAAACCGCGCCAAATGCCGCCTTAAATCCTTTCTCCAAGTAAAGCCAGCTTCCAGCTATGAAATTATGCGAAAAGCTAGCCAGCGGCACCTAAATTCCCAGAACCCAAAGGAGCGGAGTAAAGCTGATGGATTTTCGGCTTCGGTCCCATTGAATGGCGCGCGTCGACGAGGCTCTTATTGGCCGCTGCGCGTCGGTTTCAACGACCGCTCACCCCATGGCGGTCCCCGCGTGTCAGTCAGCGCGCCACTAACACGGGGCGTCCAAGGTCGGAGCGGCGAGGAGAGGCGCCCTCTCCTCGCCGGCAGACGAAATAAGGGAGCGGAAGAATGATGTACCTGCTTTGGCATTCACAACTCATAAGAATTGTTTAAAAATGTACCTCGAGCCTTTTTAATGCGAAAGCATTAACTGTCCCATGGAGCGAGCCAACGTCATCAGCCTTGAAGCCGCGCCAAACGGCACCTTAAATACTTTCTCGAAGGGAAGCCAGCTCCCAACTATAAAACCACGCGAAAAGCCTAGCCAAACGGCACCTAGTTTCCCCGGTCCCAAAGGAGCGGAGTAAAGCTGATGGGTTTCGGCTTCGGTACCATTGGCTGGCGCGTGTCAACGAAACTCCCATTGGCCGCTGCGCGTCAGCTTCAACGACTGCCGCCACATGGCGCTGCGTGTCCGTCAGCTTTCCGGTGACACCAAACGTCCAAGGTCAGAGCGGCGAGGAGAGGGCGCGCTCCGCCGTCGACGCAAATACGCTGCAGACGAAATAAGGGACCGGAAGAATGACGTGCATGCTTTCGCATTCACAACTCATAAGATGTGCTTAGGTGTACCTCGAGCCTTTTTTCACTTAACTTCTTTGCAGCGTTCGCTGTGCTAAATTAGAAAGAGTAGAGTGCTTTCTTAGAGGAGCTGATTTTGTTATTCTTGCAAGTAACCTTCTTTAAACCCCAGTTTTTTTATGTTGGTGACTAGGGTGGATCATGTTATAGGGTGGGTTCATATTATGAATTCCCAAGCAACTAGCAACAAACAAATGTTTTAATGCGAAGGCATTAGCTGTCCCATGGAGCGGGGCCGACGGCGTCTGTACCCGCGTAAAAATTAGACAAAAACCCGTAACCGCGAAGAACGGCACCTAAATTGGCAGCGACGCGTCATATCAGATGTTTTGTGACGGAAGCCGGCGCGGCCGCTATAGGTCAAAGCGGACGCGACTCGGAAATAAAACACAAAGCAAAGCACAGCGACGCAGATGCCTCGTCACGGAAGCCAGCGGGTGTGCTCAAGGCCAAAGCGGACGCGCTTCGTAATTAAAACACAAAGAAAAGCACAGCAACGCGATGCTTCCTCACAGAAGCTGTCGGGAAGCCGGCAAGGTCTGCTGCACCTGCGCAGTAGGGAAGCGTGATGTCACCACCACAGCGCCGTGTACGATAGGAAGATGTGGTGCGCTGCTTTTAGGAATGCGCTGCGGTTCGTATTCCTACAAGTAAGCAGTCTTAAGTGTCCCTCTTGAATTCGGTTATCCTTTAAATTTATCTTTTAAAAGGGCAGCAAATATAACGAGATACCTACGTTTGGCAAAGTATAGCGATACAAGCGATACGTTGTAAATATATTTCTCTACTGAGATAGAAATACAATTTTCAAATGTATCTCTATACAGAGATATATATACTCGAAAGTATCACTATATACTATCGCGACACATTTGTATGGCGGTACTGAACAGCCCTTCTCCAGACAAATACTAAAGGGCTCGACCGAAATCAAAATGAAACGCGGTTTTTCGGCTTATACAAAGAAACTACGCATCGCGGAGAGCTGAAACAGCCCCGAAAAACGTGACGCTACCGGTAGTGAAAAAATTCAAAAGTTTGAACACATGACGTTACCTGGATGAAGAAATATGACATAAAAACAGAATGTCTCTACGGGCCGGCGTCTACCTAAGCCTAATATTCATCGAGCCAAGACATGACGTTGGTAGCATTCCTCCTCGCACCTCTTAGTTCAAACGCAGCCCATACACCAGGTGACCCCGACTGAGGAGTTGGAAATTCTCTGCAATGCAGGCTCTATATCAGCTGCTTTTTTAGTCTCTCCCGGCGAATGGAACAACCCGAGGAGAGCCCTGCGCGGCAAAAAATATCGGAGGCCTTAATTTCATATGATGTACTGCGGTTACCAGGGCAGCCATCCCCTAAACGGTGGCCCATCGAACGACGGGAGGCTGATCGGGGGAAGGGGGGGGGTGTTAGAGGGAGAGGGAGGGGTACTGCTCTGGGAAGTGGCGTGTATGGGCAGTTCCGTAACTGAGTTAATCTGATAACGTTGGCTGAGGCCCTAATTCTTGCAAGCTGACCCTGGTTCGGACCAGGGTGCCTCAATGTCCGATGCCCACGGCATGCGTTCACAGAACACAAAGAAATTTCCAAAACAAAATGACGCCGTAGCGAAGTCAACGCTAAGAGCGCGTATATAGAGACGCTTTTTTCTATGTGCTCCAGAACAAACGGGAAAATAAGCGTTCAGAACAAAATGGTCAGACGTCATCACCCTAAGCAAAGCACGCGTGAAGGCGACCTAGTCCAAAACAACGGCGTTACTTTCGTTCTTTCGCATCCCGCAATGCATAGTTCATGATTGCAAATAAAGAAAGAAATGGCAAAATTAGTTTTCGGGCACACGGTAGTTTGAAGGGAAATAAACTCATCCATCGAAGATCTTGGTACGGAGGAGCGTTTTAGAATTAAGAAGGAAGACAAAGCTAGCTGCTTAGATCTAAGGGCTGGATCGAGCACTAAGCCTAGTAGGGTTCAAGAACGACACACACCCCAGCGCACTATAGAAAACAACACTCACTCCAGACACACGAAAAATAAAGCGAAATTCAAACAAACCGCGCTTTATTTTTCGTGTGTCTGGAGTGAGTGTTGTTTTCTATAGTGCGCTGTGGTGTGTGTCGTAATGTGCAACCAACTCGCCCAAGCTGCTACGTTTTCAAGAACGAGCTTCAGAGAGATCCTGTTCTGTCTAGAACACATCAGCCCATAGGAACAAAGGGGCGGGTTTAAGTACAGCAGGTCCATAAACTGTCCAAAGAGAACAAGCATTATACCTGAGACAGAGGGCAGGCAGAGCTACAGATGTTCGCGTCACACCAAAGCCGATGTTCAGAATGATAGGACGTGGCAGTTTCTTTCTTCTCTTCTTCCCTTGTTAATGCGCGTGAGCACGCCACCGGTCTGGCTTTGCAAAAAACACTTTGAAAGCCAATCTGACATGCCTTTTACGCTTTCGCCGACACCTCCGTCGTGACACCAGTCACACTTCTGCAGCAAATGACCCCAATTCCGCTAGGCGTTCTTTTTTGATAGATTGCTTTGTTGCCTCAAAACGCTGCCTCCAGGTGCCTCCAAGTTGACCCCGTTCATTAAAAAGTCTTGATATCTTTGAGCGACTTGTTTTAAGTTGTGTAATACCTGGTGCAAGTTTAAAAAACTACGGCCCGTTTATTCTCAACATTGCGCTTACTAGCTTCTTTCACTTTTTAACTCAGGATTGCACAACCTTATTTAAAGGAGCGGTGCAACGATACTCAATTGGAATGTTTTTCTCTTTACACGAGCTTACTGGCACACCTGGGACTCAAGGATACTCACACGCAACGCCACTGGCCAAGAAACTCCTTTGTTGCGGTGTAATTTCAAGGACAAAAGCGATCATTTTCATTCAATCTCTCCTTTGCAAAATTTGATGACGTAACGTGGGGATCGCAGTACACCCATATGACGATATTTGAATGCGGTTCATAGATTGGACCCGAGCATTGCGTGGGCACTCGATTTGGGCTCGTGATAATTACTAGCTCGAGAAGCACTCGGGTAGTGGCCCGTGTCCAATCGCTGCAACGACGACAATAGCCGAGCCATAACAATGTCTGGAACTCAGCGCGTGTCCTGTGCTTTGCCAACCCCAGCGCGTGGCCATGAGCAACATTGGCGGCATATAATCCGCTCCAGATCACGTGGCCGCTTGTTCTGGCTGCGAGTTGAGGGGTCAACGCTGCTCGTTTTTCTTAAGTTTTTTTCTGGGACTTCTATTGCGTGGGGTGAAAAACGAACGCGTGTTTCATAAGTCATTAACGCCAGGGATCCGTTTTAAGCGGTATTTGCGGAAAGTACAAAAATTGTTGCATCGCCCCTTTAACACCTGCCACGGGAACCCGGATGACCGGAGTCTCAATCTGTACCTTGAAGTTATCATTAGTGTTATGTAAACATAACTTTTTGGTGATCTTAGACGCGAAAGAGCTATACCCCTTTTAACAATTTTTGAGTGCGCTGGCGAGTAATGTAATATACCGTATTTGAACGCGGGGAGAAGGATCAGATTAAATGGTTAGTTTGAAGTGAGAGCGATAGGTCCAGAAATCGTAAGACATCTTCCTTGGGCTCTCTATATGATAATTTACGACCAAAACTCACCTATAAAAAATGTCCAAGGCACTGGTGTCTAGATCGTTTCCCAGGCGATTGTCAAGCAGAACTTGAAGGTCATCAGCATATCGAAACACTCTTTTCACATGAGGTCGAAGGGCATGCTCATAGCCTCCTTTATACTCACAAAGCCTGGTGGTTCGACGACGGAGCCATGGAGTGCACTGTCGCAGATTCGGAGCGCAAGGATCTGGTAGCAGAGAGCATTTCTCGGGGAATGGGTATTCAGCGCACAGCTTTTGCTGCGGCAGGGGCCCGAAACATGGTTTTCAAACCCGACAGGAAAGAAGCGGTAGCGCGAGGGGCGCGAGGAGCATGAGCGTACATTCCTTGTGAACTTGATAATAAGTAGGCTTCGTATGATTCCCGCTCTAGCTTCAGTCTGTCTATGCTGGAAAAAGCGGTGGAGAAACTGCATCGTGACGTCGCCGGTGGGAGGAGCCTCATCTCCATCGCCAACAAACTACATCGGAATAGAACTGCACCGTGACGTGTCCGGTGACGTCGCCGAACAGTGGCGATTGAGTTGAAACTACATCGTTTTTGTTTTCCCTACAGGGAATTTCGGAGAATCGGCGAGTGGGCTAGCGCACACCAGCTCGGAGCACGTGGAGCGTGCAGAAACCTCCTACTGTGTAACCAACTAACGACAAATTTTACTTTTTGACTATGACTGCGTTAGTGCAACTTCTCTCGTGCTGCACGAGAAAGAAAAAATGTTCCATCGGGGTTTAAATTTTTGGTGAAGTAGGAAGCAAAAAAGAAGAAAAAGAGAATATTTCCCTCAAGTTGGGTTCGTAGTAGAAGAGGAGGAAAAAGAAAATCAGTTGTTAGTCCCACGGTGTGTATGGTCTTTTCTTTATGTGTATGTTTATTCTAGTTCAGCTGGCCTTACCTGAAGTAGTTGCTTTAAAATAAAGTATATCTATCTCTCTCTACCTGAAGTATGAACGAACTAGCTCAACTTAAGCCTGTTACCGTTGCTTGGCTTTTCGCTCAGCCAAATCGCTTATATGGGCTCCACTCAAATGAAAACACAATCGTGTTGAATCGTGTAAGAGTATTTAGAATATTTATCGATCACGCCGCTGAACTTGCATCGCCCGAAGAACTTCCTTTTTGTGAGCGCCTTCTCTGCTTGAGTTTGCTGGAAACACAGCCACTTCGATCCGAGGCAATCGATGATAGCGTTGGTGACATCAACAAGTACGCGACTCACAGAGCACTGGTGAACACCAATCCCTGGAAGCTGCCAGCGGCGTTGAAGCGTAGAGCTGCGAGGACTTGTTCGACCGTCAGCACACGGGGCCCTTCGCGACGCCGTTGGAGCTTTCCGCGAAGCTGGTCGCACAGCCAGCGAGTCACCCCTTTGGTCAGCCGGTATTCGCCCACAAACCTCGCATCGCTCGTCTCGAAAGCATCCCGGTGATCTCTAAAAACTCGATCCGCTGGCGACCCCAACAGTAGAGATGCATATGTTAGGGTCGCCATCTTTTACGATGCAGTTTGATCTCCGGCTTCGTCTCGACCCCTCAGTTAACTGCATCGCCAAAGTGCATCGTGACGACATTTTGACGTCACCGCCAACTGCATCATTTTACGAGCATAGCTCGAACTGTCTGTCTATGCTGGAAAAAGCGGTGCAGAAACTGCATCGTGACGTCGCCGGTGGGAGGAGCCTAATCTCCATTGCCAACAAACTACATCGGAAGAGAACTGCACCGTGACGTGTCCGGTGACGTCGCCGAACAGTGGCGATTGAGTTTAAACTACATCGTTCTTTTTTTCCCTAGAGGGAATTTCGAAGAATTGCCGAGTGGGTAAGCGCACACCAGCACGGAGCACGAGTAGCGAAAGCTCGCGCTGCAGAACCCAGGAATCCGGGGTTCAATCCCTGCCCGTTTCGATCTGGATGAGCGTCGTACCGGCGTGTGGTCGTTTATCACTACTGCGTGACGCACGTTAAAGACCCCAGTCTAGCAGTCGTACTGCGCTGGCTAAATTGCTTATCTACAGTGGGTAACAATGTCACCATGTTCTGGCACCTCCTCCTTTATAAATAACTAACGACAAATTTTACTTTTTGACTTTGAATGACTGCGTTAGTGCAACTTCTCTCGTGCTGCACGAGAAAGAAAAAAATGTTCCTTCGGGGTTAAATTTTCGGTGGAGTATGAAGCAAAAAAGAAGAAAAGAGAATATTTCCCTCAAGTTGGGTTCGTAGTAGAAGAGGAGGAAAAAAGAAAATCAGTTGTTAGTCCCACGGTGTGTATGGTCTTTTCTTTATGTGTATGTCTTGTTCTAGTTCAACTGGCCTTACCTGAAGTAGTTGCTTTAAAATAAAGCCTATATATATTTCTCTCTCTACCTGAAGTATGAACGAACTAGCTCAACTTAAGCCTGTTACCGTTGATTGCTTGGCTTTTCGCTCAGTCAAATCGCTTATATGGGGTGCACTCAAATGAAAACACAATCGTGTTGAATCGTGTAATAGTATTTAGAATATTTATCGATCACGCCGCTGAACTTGCATCGCTCGAAGAACTTCCTTTTTGTGAGCGCCTTCTCTGCTTGAGTTCGTTGGAAACACAGCCACTTCGATCCGAGGCAATCGATGATAGCGTTGATGACATCAAGAAGTACGCGACTCACAGAGCACTGGTGAACACCAATGTTTTCGTCGCTCCCGACGGTTCCCTGGAAGCCGCCAGCGGCGTAAAAGCGTAGAGCTGCGAAGACTTGTTGTTCGACCGTCAGCACACGGGGCCCTTCACGACGCCGCTGGAGCTTCCTCGAAGCCGGTCGCACAGCCAGCGAGTCACCCCTTTGGTCAGCCGGTATTCACCCACAAACCTCGCATCGCTCGTCTCGAAAGCATCCCGGTGATCTCTAAAAACTCGATACGCTGGCGAACCCAACAGTAGAGATGCATATGTTAGGGTCGCCATCTTTTACGATGCAGTTTGATCTCTGGCTTCGTCTCGACCACTCAGTTAACTCAACGCCTCCTGTACCAACGCCTGCTGTACTAAGATGCCTGTCAGGTGGCTCGCTCTCCCATTGCGGCCGGTCTGCCATCGTATTGTAGCCAAACGCCACTAGGTGGCGCTCAGTTCCGACCCGCTGGGCTTTTCACTAGCGCATTTGGAGCATGGGGATCGAGTTGGCTGGGTTCTACCGGGATTGACGTACGCGGACGATGTGGTACTGACCGCAGGATCAGTGTCTGAACTGCAAAAGCTTCTTGACATTTGTTCCAAGGAGGCTATGGGACTTGGTTTAAAATTTAACACCAGCAAGTCAGCGGCGGTGGTGTTTTCGAGCCCCTCGAGACAACTCTCGATAGCCTTCGTCTCGGGAGGTCCGATGCTACCAATTCTTAATTCTTACAAGTACTTGGGCATCACAATGTCGAATGACACAGACTACCTGCAAGGCCATCACACCCATCTCCGCCAAGCAGCCCTACGAGGAGCCAGCATTCTCCGTAAGCTGAAGCCTCTGGAGTTGCAACAAGTTCATCGTTTCGCGGGAACTGTGGAAAGCAGTAATGGTACCCGGACTAACATTTGCAAATGCAGTGGTGTGTGTCCCAGGAGATGTCGCGCCAATATGGAGCGGAGGCAGAGAGATGTAGGACGCCAGGCACTGGGCTGCCATGGAGCGGTCGCCAACGAGGCAGTGCAGGGTGACCTGGGCTGGTCCTCTTGCGAGGCTAGGGAGGCTTCAAGCAAGATAGCGTATGACGGACGCCTTCGACTTATGGATAGATGCCGTTGGGCGAAGAGACTGTTTATATACACCAACTTGACTGGGCTACGGACCCGCTGGCAGAAGCGCCTCTATCACCTTCAACACAAGTACGGCTTCTTCTCGGAACCTGTTGATGCGTCGACGGAGACGGAGTGGACGTCGGAAGTTAGGAAGAGAGTCCGAGACTGCGAGACCCAACAATGGCTCCAAGACGCCCAAACGAAATCGACGCTAGAGGTGTACCTCGCCAACAAAATAACCATCGCCTCGGAAGTCCGGCTGTACGACAACAGCCTGGGTAGCCGCTTCTTGTTCGAGGCACGTGCCGGGCACTGCGGACGCTGTCTTATAGGCGTCGTTTCGACACCACTGTTACGTCAACTATGTGTAGGGTGTGTGGGGTAAGCGACGAAACGGTGGAGCACATTGTGCTAGACTGCGCGAGACTCAAGCCGTCCCGGTCACAGGACAATGACTCAAGGCGTCCGAGACCCTTAGCGCTCGCTGAAGCGTTGGGCTTCACTGACAGTGAAATCGGACAATCCATAGCAGTCTGCCCAGCTACGGGGCTGAAGGTAGCCTCCAACGACACAAAAAGGCTTGTTGCAGAAACGAAAAGGAGACTGGAGGACTGGTGGCAGAAGATCCACCTCAGGGAGCATTAAGACACCTACGCTCCCAGGCTTGGGCACAAACCTTGTTTGAGTCCTCCCGATTCAAAGGGAAATAGCCGCAGCATCATCATCATCATCATCATCATCATCATCTAGGCGCGAGCAACAACATCACATCATCAGCAACTCTTGCTGGGCGCTCCGGCCATCTCGGCGCAACTGGCGCGGCCGGACCGCTCGCAACTGAGTGCTAATTTTATTTATTTTAACATTAGTTTTAGTTTCAGTCTTTGGTTTACTGTTTTAGCATCCTTTGAAGAAAAAGACCCAATTATTCTCCATGGCCCTAGCCCATAATACAAAAGAAGACGAAGACGAAAGTGTAAATATACCAAAGAGTGAGCCAGCGCTGCGTAAGTTTGTCTTTCTTTTGTGTGCGTGGACTGGAGTAACTGTTTTGCTGGTGCGCTGTTCCGCCTGTACAGCACCACATCATTCATAGCCTTCGCACTCTCTTTGCGCTGTTAACGCCAGGGACAACACTGCACTATTCGATTTGAAGCACTACTCGCACACCCCTAGTGGTATCACAATAGCAGACGTCAAATCTTTCGCGCTTCTCGCGGCCGCGAGCGATAGGGTCAGGTTAGCAGCGCCCCTCACGGTTGTTTCGGTGAAGGGGAGGAGGAAAAAGGGAGAGGGCACGGCAGGACGCCAGCCGCTCTCATGACAGGCATCTTAGTACAGGAGGCGTTGCCTGTACTAAGGCACAGAGAACCACAGGAGGCGTTGGTTAACTGCATCGTCAAAGTGCATCGTGACGACATTTTGACGTCACCGCCAACTGCACCATTTTACGAGCATAGCTCGAACTGCATAGGGAAAAACTACATTTCAACGTCATGTCACGTTACCCGAGAGAAGAGCCCATCAGTGCCCGATGCAGTTTTCTACATCATGGAGTTTGCGTTCCAGCATAGATAGACGGTATTCGCCCACAAACCTCGCATCGCTCGTCTCGAAAGCATCCCGGTGATCTCTAAAAACTCGATCCGCTGGCGAACCCAACAGTAGAGATGCATATGTTGGGGTCGCCATCTTTTACGATGCAGATTGATCTCCGGCTTCGTCTCGACCCCTCAGTTAACTGCATCGTCAAAGTGCATCGTGACGACATTTTGACGTCACCGCCAACTGCATCATTTTACGAGCATAGCTCGAACTGCATAGGGAAAAACTACATTTCAACGTCATGTCACGTGACCCGAGAGAATAGCCAATCAGTGCCCGATGCAGTTTTCTACATCATGTAGTTTGCGTTCCAGCATAGATAGACAGGTAAGTACGATTCAGGAGCCGGCCCACTCGTCCCAATCCCGCTCGTCCCCGGAAAACTCGTCACAAGAAAACTGGTCACACCGGCCCTCTCGTACAAGGTCCTTGAGGTAATTTAATGTCCTTAAAATAATTTAGGTCTACTATAAATTCCTATTGATCCCCAGTTTACCAATTTAGAGCAATACGTTTTATATTTTTCCAGGTGTCGAGACAAAAGCCCTTTCTTTGCTCATGACAGAGGTTCTGGAGACAAGGACCGCGTCTTCTGGTTTTCGGCACACGGAAATATTTTGGGTGTCTTTGTACTACGAGGGCATGGTTCATGGACGGGACGTTCAGGGTGCCGCCGTCGCTATTCTACCAGGTGCACACGGTGCATAGGCTGTACCATGGTGCTGTGATCCCGCATCTGTACTTTTGGCTTCCGATCAAGGAGGAGGAAACCTACCGGCGGTAAGCTTCAGTGTGCTTTGTGCAGGGTTCGAGTTTTCGTTTGTCGCGAACTATTGCATTACTTTCATTTCGTTTTCAGACTTTTTCGGTTCTGTCCAGCTTTATGTCAAGGGTGGAAGTCGAGATATTGTACTACGACTACGAGGTGGCCATGATCGTAGCGTGTCGCAGGCATTTCTCTCAAGTAAGGGTTTCAGGATGTTTCTTTTCTTCTGTTTCAATCGGTGTAGCGGAAGCTGTGCAAGTTGGGCATGCAATCGCGCTGCTGCCAAGGCGAAGATTTTACTATTCAGGTAATTACGTCCTATTCTCTAGGCTTGAAAGTAAGCCATAATCATATTGATACTCTAATACTTTATTCGACTTACCATGTCATGGAGACTTTTGGTAAAATTAACGCAAAGACAACAAAGGAAGAACGTGGAGACAGGAAAGAGCGCTTCTTACAACTGGCGTTTAATACTAAAGGCCCATACGCACATTCGCGTTTGAGCGCGGTGCGTTCCGTAGCGGCAAGCGGACGCCTTGCGTTGCGAAGAGCGCTTGCGCCAAACTTGTACGCACAGTTGCGTTGACACGCAGTCTACCGCGGTCAATAGCCAATAAGAACGCGCTATCGTCGCTAGCGGCTCACCAATAGTAAGCGAAATCCAAGGCAACATGGCGGCGCACAGCCACAGCGTCGAAGTGTTCGACCTTGGGACAATCCCGCTGGCTTCCCCGACGTTTCTGTCAAGCTTGAACCATCGCAGCCTTGGAAAATACACTTCCCACCGCTCCCCAAAACGAAAAAGCAAGTTCTGCGAGCGGAGTACCGGATACGTCTCGCCGAGTCGGTCGAGTGGCGCGATCGAACACGTCACCTCCTCTCTCTCTCGGCTTCTGATTGGTCGAACGCACCGCAACGCTTCGGAAAGTTGAGCGAGTCTCTACTCGCTTGCGTCGCGCTGCGGAGCGTTGCGGGAAGACGCGCGTCGCCCCGCAAGCGACCGCTCCTGGCCGCAAGGACGCCGCAACGCACTCAAACGCGCGCGAATCTGCGTATGGGCCGTTAAGGGATACTTCAACGAAATTGGAAATATTCCCGTTGAGTTCAAAAATAGGTTGAATATGGTCCACACTATCCGTAAATGACAATCGCACGTTTGTATTTTGATCCTGGTGGCTGTATTTTTCGTTATAAACGGTCCACTCTGGCAAGCGCTCGGAGAAGGCCCAGCTTAGAACACGTGACATCCAACGCAATCCTGACGTAGGTCGTCTCAAGACGAGCAAAGCTACGGCGAGGCTGACGTCGAGAGGATGGCCTGGTCGTTCCAGCCACCGAAGCGGCTGCTTTTGTACGAATTTTGAGTGACGGGTTAATCTTCTATAATCTTGTAGGGGGACAATAGCGACTTCTGCGACACACAAAAGGGATTCTCGAGAAGAGGGGAGTTCCTCCTTCCCCCTTTTCTCGTCGTGGCCGGAGGCGAGACGACCTCCGTCACTAGCTGTCAAGGTTCCTAGACGAGCATTACAAACGAGGCGTTAGCGACATCCACCAGGTGCTCCTTGCTAATCGTTTAATTCGTTTTAATATTCCTTTTCGAGACTTTTTTAACAAGATATTGGTATGTTCCATGTGATACTGCTCTTTTAAATACATATAGACCAAAAAATGAGCGCCGAAATTTCGTTGCAGTATCCCTTTAACTGAGAGAAAGACAGAGAAGAAGTACTGACATATAAAAGAGAAAAAGAGAAGAACACGAATATAAACATGACAGGATTCGAATCTGTGCAGGGAGACCCCATGGATTTCCTATTCCATCGCCTTAACCACTCGGCCACGACTGCGGGACGAGTAGGGGATCTGAGTTTTGGTAGTAACTCAAGAGCTGGAGATGTCATGGATGAAACGTTGCATGTAGCCGCTCAACGTCTCTACCGGAGATGGCGCTGCGGTCAAATCCATATATAATCGCGTTAAACTTTTCATGCATTGGCTCAACGTTTATAGACGAGAGGGCGCTGCGGTCAAATGCTCAATAGAGTGCCTTCATACAAGCGCGCGTGTAGGCACCCTAATGCTCAAATGCGTGTAAAACCACGTTCCATACCACACATTCTCTTTCTGAGGGGGATCGGTGGCCGAGTGGGACTTCTTTTTCAGCTTGGGTCCAGACGCAGCCGATGCTACAAGCGCGAGCTCCGGGCTTTCAGCGTCCCTGCCAAGCACGCGCGCTCGTGTAGTGCAAGCACTGTTCAGGGCCACATGCTCGCGCTTGTAGCATCGGCTGCGTCTGGACTTAAGCTGAAGCGAGTATAGCGCACACCAGCTCGGAGCACGTGGAGCGAAAGCTCGCGCTGCAGAACTCAGGGATCCTGGGTTCAATCCCCACCCTGCCCGTTTCGATCTGGAAGAGCATCGTACCGGCGTGCGGTCGTGTGTCACTACTGCGTGGTGCACGTTAAAGACCCCAGGCCAGCGGTTGTACTGCACTGGCTAAATTGCTCATCTACAGCGAGTGACTCGTCGCAAATTTAATATGGCTGACCAACGACTCGCTGTATAAATATCCACACAACCCCAATTATTTTCTCTTTCTGACATAGACGAAAACGAACGAAAGGCTTGGCATGCTGCGGCTCAGCGTCTACGTAGACAAGCACCACCAGAGCTTCGCCCCAACCAACATCATTCACCACGTGGAAAAGGCGGTAAATTTTTTTCAGCTAGGTCGTAGTTTTACGAAAATTTATACAGCATAGTATGCCTATGCACCGCCATTTTGTGAAGCACCCTCAAGAGGTGCATCGTCATCGCCTTTTTGCGTTTGCTATTACAGACTAAACGAAAAATCACGCACAGTAAATGCGCCGTGAGTCTTTTTATTTCCTTTGATGCGGTAGTTTTTTAGTGTCAACCAACCTCAGGAGTCGCGTAAGCACGAGATATGTAGGTCGATCAGCCTATAACCACCAAAGGATCTTGAAAAAATAAATAAAAAATACCGGTCCTAGCGATCGAACACCGGTCACCGGCGTGGAAACCAAGTGCGCTGCTGACTTAGCTACGAACCCAGCTCGCAGGAACGGGAGGAGCAAACGCAGGTGGAGGAGAAAGCGCATGAAGCGGAGAGGGGTGGAAAGGGCAAGAAAAAGAGGACCTGAAGCAGGTGGTGTAGAAAGAACGCATCGAACGACGATCGAGTACAAAAGGTAGAAAAACGCACTTCTTTTTTTTTTTTTTTTAGTGATGCAGAAAATTAAGAGTGAAGATTTCCCATTCGGGTAGTGCTGAGGGAGGCGCGCGCAGAGTCAAAAAATGACAATGGTGTGACGTGACATGTTCCCATACAAAACCCTGCACTAGGCACGCACCCGACGACGGCACAACATCGGACGCCGGCGTCCTCCTCCCCCTCCTCCCCCTCCCCCAACCCCGTGAAGCCAAGACGGGTCCCCTGACAACATGGACGAGCACCACCGATCATTCCCAAGCATAACCTCGACGAGTGTTACGACGCCGAACTAAAACTCATAGGTGGAAAATAAACAGCATGGCCGGTACAAGACAGTACCGAGCCTCCCCCAGGAAAAGACAGGATAGAAAATATAGGCAGCCACGCCGGGCTCAAGGGCGTTTGCACGAACAACAAGGCAAGTGCTCTACATAGAAACTCATGATTTGTACCCTCAATATAGCCATCACAGTCGCATCGTTAAACATTCGAGGTTTTAACATGGGTAAGAAACAATATCAAGTGCAGCGTTTGTTACGAAGTAAGAAACCCGATTTTTTAGCGGTGCAGATTACCAAGATGCTGGCGAAGAAGAAGATATCTTGCGCACTGAAGAGCTTTTCGTACTCTTACAACATGTATGTCACCCACGCTATTGTCTTCTGCGCCTGTTGTTTTTACAGGAAAGTTGTATATGACCCACAGGTCAAATTTCGGGAGTTTGTCGTGTCGTCGTCCTAACGGCGGAAAAAAAAAAAACCTTCAGTGATTGAAGCGAGAGGTGCATATCACGCATAGAACATACAGCACAACTTTCGTCTCAATAAAAAAAAAACGCAAAAGAAGCATCTGAACTAGATAATTGATGATAAGTTCTCCCGATAAAAATGCAAAACACGTAGCGCTCAACGGATACGTTTCAGGAAGACTACTGTTACGACGCGTGGAGTGACGTCACTAGCCTTTCAAATATAAAAGCCTCTTGGTATAATGCATCTACTTTCATTTGGCCAATCATTTGGTATAAAGACTTTTGCTGTTTAAAAAAAAATGAACTGCCGCTTGCGTCGCAAGCGACTTTCCGTCGCACCGTCTTTGCAAGCCTGCTGTAGCTTGCTTATGTCACCAGTGCTACAAAGCATAAATGCTACATGGACAACAAAGACAAAGACTTAACGAGGGCTTTCGATTGTACCGTATTACATCTTGAAGGAGGCAAGTTATTTTACAAGAATATTTTAAACATTTTAACAGATCTCGCATTCCTTCGTTCTTTTGGTATTCACCAGGAGAGTTGATTGGTCAAACGTCTCACCTACATTAAATGCAGCGGCGTTAAGGTGGCCTTTGTTCATTCTTTCTATGGAAGTTCTCTGGCACGTTAAAGACTGGAGCACCACCTGGTGTCGTTTGCCAAAAAAAAGACTATAGTGCAGTGGGCTATCGTAGCAGGTGATAGCACAGCATCGCTTTCGAACCACTTTCACAGCGTGAACTGGAGCCCCAACTTGTTTGTTTTTGAAGAAGAATCTGCCCTTGTTAGAGTTAAGCGCCGCTAGTGACACAGAAAGGGCGCTTCATTATATCCGAAATTTTTGGGCGTGTTTGGTTTAGCCAGTGATAGCTAACTCACGAAAAACGACGAGCACCGTGGCCCTGCAAGTGTGGTGATGCTTCGCAGGCTTCATTGGACTGTAGCGTAATCCGCGCTCGGACTTCGAGTGCACGGAAGTATACTACCACCATCATTGCTCTTGAAACACAAAGCGTTTCGGACCGACAGCAAAAAATGAAACGCAAATTGCAAATGTGCCACAGCAAAAAAAAAAAAAAAAACACCTTTTTTGTGTTGTTATTTTGGGCGTCGATCTTGTATCACCCCTTGTGTTCTTAGTCTGTCAGTGTTCAGGCCAACATTCTGTGACGTGACAAAATACGAGGGTGTTTACCGCTCATATCAATATAAGATTGCAACCCAGATTTTCTAACAAATACAGCTTGTCAGTAAAAGTTTTCATACAATACAATTTAGCAAACAGGGAAGTATGAAAATAGGCATTTAGTGCCGTAAATTGGTTTTTAAAATTAACTCTTTTCATCCCCCGTCAGCCCTTCTCTCGTTGAAATTAAACAAAAACGAAAAGACATCGCTAGCAGGTCGAACATCAATTCTTCTAAGATGTTTGCGGAAGACACTTACCTATAACACCGCCTTAATGATGGAACACTTTTGGTCTGAATCGTTGCCCGACTTAACTGAAAGTTGTACATAGAAACCGATCCTAGAAGTAAAAATGCTTTTTATTCAGATTGAAAACTTTCAGTCAACCTTTGACGTTGCTTAGCAAGCTGGACCAGATTTTACAAAATCTGGCTAGCTTCACAATTCGTTTGAAGTATTCTGCCACCTTATGAACGCGCCAGTAACCGGCTGCATAGTTGAAGTGACTCTCTTTAGCGTATTGGCATGATTTCAATGTGTCTTCGGATTCCATATCAAAAAGAGCCATACCAATTGGGACTACTTGGAAATTTAGTTGCCATGCAGATCTGTCGATGAAATGAAATATCAAAATCGTAACTCGAATGCATACAAACGAAGGAGGCTATATATGCGTAGCTTTTGTGTGTGACATGTTTACCAAGTTGTTAAGTAGAGTAAGTATACTTATATATATATATTGTTATTCCCGCAGTTTTAAAGTGGCGAATGAAGAAGCCTTATAGTCGATAACAGGTTAAAGGGTAACTGCAAAGAAAGAAAAGTGTTTATTAAACAGCCTAATTGGTACAGGCATATTGCAAGACAAGTCTTCCAATAACATTTTTTTAGCAATATTTACGCCACAGGACGTAATTTAGTCGGTGTTACAACCTCTCCACGGTTGAAACTCCCGCTCTTTGGACCCGCGCGGAGAACTACGCCCCGCCCCTCGCTCTTGGATTAGGTCTTGGATTGACTTGGCTGCAGAGTTGAACTACGTACGCAGCGTCTCGGCTCCGGTGCGTCTAGTGTTGGTACCACAGCCTTTTGTAACTGCTGTGTTCTATGCAACTAGTAACGTTGGTTCTCTGCGAACTGCGCGCAAAATTAACCCTGAGTTGAAGCGTCAGCTTCTTGGCCGCTGCGAGCAACTGGGTCTTTGGACATAGGAAGACACGCCGCGGAGGACGGCTGCCAGCAACGAAGACGGCGCACCCTCTGAGCCTCCCGAGCCTTCGGCGCGCTAGGTAGGAAAAGCGTCGAGACCACCCCATTCCTCAGTCGTGGACGTTCGGTGCATCCAGTACGATTCTCGAGGGCTTCCGGAGCAAAAGGGCGAGAACTTACCTGAACACGTTTGTCGCTACGCGAACGCCCGATTGCCTCAACCAAATAGCATTCAGCTTGTCATCTTTCGCGGCGACAAGGCTGCTGGAAGACTCGCTGTCGTGATCACTTATCTGGCAGCACTTTACAGAGCAACGGCGCCGCTTTACAGGAAATGACATGTCCAAAAAGTCAACATTTGCGCGCGCAAGAAAGCAAAATCACGCTCAGAATGCAATGGAAATGCGCCACGAGAGCGAAAAGAACACCCCAAGAAAATGAAAGTAACAAACCGCGCTATGAAAGCAAAAAACCCCGCGTCGCTTCCTAACACTAACACCTGCGACAGCTGCCAAACACACGCTACGTAACTTCAGGAAGTCTCACTCAAGCACCTGGGTCAACAGGAAACTCTGATCACTTAGACGAAACGTCTAGTTGAGGTAGGCGAGACAGCGGCGGCCAGGCTTTTGTTTGTTATGGCATGAATCTAAACGGAAGTGCCCGTCTTGTAAACCTTTTGTAAGGAATAATAACTCTCATTACATGGGTTATTCTTTAAACGTAAAAATCTGCCGCTCACAAGAATATTACAACATATCACAAAGGTTTAGCAACCAAGACTTAAAGGGACACTCAAGTGGTTTTTGAGTTCGTGTTTTGATGATGACAGCTGAATTTAGACGCCCCAAGTATCCCTAAAAACCAAATAGTATAGTCATACGGTGATTATTTCTTTAATAAAATGTAATTGAAGGCCGCCAAACCTCGGATCCATCCGAAAACGAAACCACTCTCATTGGTCCTCGCACGCTTATCAAAAGTATCTCGGGCCAATGGCGTTGGACGACGTTCCGTCGCGCAGTGATCCCGAGGTAGCCGCATCGGCCGAACCTCTTTGTCATTCGAGCTTCGATCATGGCGGCGTTCTCTACGCTCGAGGACCTGATGCCGTTGGAGGTTGAAATTCTTCGGCGGACAGCCGACCTGGGAATGATTTCCTATGACGCCACTCCGACGTGCGATGTGGACGATAGCAGCGCTTCGGAGTCCTGTTCGGGTTCCGAGGACGATGAAACGCAGACCTTTTCGGGCGTTCTTCGATTTGCGGTTGGGGCAAGTCGTAACCAAACCAACGTTTGACATCGCAGCGTTACCTCTGTTACGTGATGTCAAACGATGTCGCCACGTTGACTTTCGCCTCGGGAGGACGGGGGAAGGCTGGTTCAGACATGTGCAACGAGCGCGTACCTACGACTGCGTCCGTTGCAACCGGAGCGACCGGAACGACAGCTCTGCGCCGCGCGTACACACCTGAAATTACTACAAGCACAGCGGGTCGCCGTCAGCTGTTTCAGCGGCCCCTCTAAAAAGGGGACGCACTGCTACTCAATGCCGTAACAGAATAGAGACAGACAGTTTTCTATAGCCTAAAGCTTTATTATTGATTTTTCTTGATAGGCTTGCAGGGTACAGTGGATGAAAAAAAGAAAATAAAAAGATGCCGTACGCCGTCTTGGACGATCACGACTCTATACACGACATTGCAATAGTACAAATATCGCCACACGCATTTTCTACGATTATAAAAGACAATGTAATCTTAGCAGCGATATAGCAACGTAGAAATATGATTTCGTGATCAGATAGACGTTGCGAGCGTTCAGGATTGCTAACACTAATAACTTTTCTCCGGTGATGAAAACGCGTGAAACTTCGCGTCCTTTATACGGTACGCGCCAGTAATACCTTGAACTTGAGCACACGCATGAAATGCGCCAAATAAGAAATCCGGGCGATGTTCGAGGACACAAATGCTTAGAAAGCACCACTGTAGTCGAAGTAAACAAACACGACGGCACGGGCGTTTCTGCTGTCTTGAGAGTGCCGCCACGGCATCGCCGCACGAGTAGGTGGGTCTTCCCTTCTAGTACGTGCTGGGTTATCATAACGACACACGACGAAAATTCACAGTCAAGGATAGCGCTTTACGCGGAACGATGAGCTTTCACCACGCCGTCCACGTCGATGATCAACACCGACGCCATGTGCGCGCAGATACGTGCGCTTCCGCGCATCCTGGGGGAACGGGAAATTCACCCCCGCGGAGGACGGCAAGGAGAAAACGTAGTCCCTTGTTTGTGAAACGATAATTGCAGTATCGCGTATTCTAAACTAGAACTATTTTACGTCTTGTGAAATTATCATGCACAACATATTTAAATAAACTGAAAATTGTTTCTTTAGCGAAACTTTACAAAGGCCGCCAAAATTTTCAAACATACGATAATTTCATTGGTCCTCGCAAGTACAGGAAAGAGTCCGCACGTATTTTATTCCTGCGTGATTAATAGGCGGTTCTGCCTTTTAAAACTGAAGATACTCATTCACTGACACTTCCTTAACGCCATCGCACCAAAAGTAGCTTCCCCAAAAACCGCTTGAGTCCCCCTTTAAGATGTCAATCAATCTCTTAGCCAACGGAAAGAGTCTATCGCACGTCACTCCGTGACGTATAACAGCCACTCTGTTGACTTATAATACCAACTTTGTGGCGCGCGATTTAAAGCGGACGAAATAGCCGCAAAATAAAATCGGTCTTAAACACTAAATATTGCTGTAAAAAAAACAAAAACAAATCCGCGGAAAGATTGTTTTGTGGAATGATTGTCCCAATTAGGCTATTAAAAAAATTCTTTGCAGTTACGTTTTAAGAAACCAGTAGATGCTGCACCTCCAGGACACGCTCGTTGCCTTCTTCTGTGCTTTTGCTGCGCATGAACTGCGCATGAAACGAAGGGCAATCAAAGCAAGAAAGCTTGCGTTGAGGTGAAGACGGAGCATCTGCGGGTTTTTAACCTGTCACCGACAACCGTTTCGGGTATTGTGTACAGCAGAGAGAAAGATTAGCGTAAACGCATACTCTGTAAGAAAATAAGAAGAAAAAAACCCCGCGGATTAACGTTATCTCAGAGGCTGAAAACAAGGCAAGAAAACACACGAAGAAATGTGGGTGAGGGTGGTGGCGACTCCAGTGATACTAACAAGTTAGTGACGTGTTGCGATTTAATAAAGCGTCTTATTCTAGTCGAGCTCGGGGAGCTAGATATTCTTATTGACATAGTTAAAGGAATCTAGCAGAAAAGCGTGAAAGTTTCCTGGTGTGTCGGGCATATACTATGAGTGTGAGTCTAAATAAAAACTCGAAACCTCTGTAACTAAAAACATCTACTTTGACACTATCCTTCCCAATATGTCGCACACAAAACTTAACAAGTTTAGGCGTATAGTGAATCCTGTGCCATTAAATTATCTCAAGTGAACGGGTACATCAGGAACTCTACTGTCTGAATTTAGAAATGCTACTCTAAAATACTTGTTACTATTTTTTTCTACGAGGAAAGTGATCCACTGCCTTTATATTTATCCTATGAGGCTTAGCTCCACCAGAAAACGAATTGTGTAATAAACTTGTCCACAGTCTTACAACTGCTTCAAAACCTGAAAATGTCTTTTTCTTCAGCTGGCAATGAAGAAATTAATTCCAGGCCACTTGCCAAGACACTAAGTTTCTTCCCGGCATGATTCCTGCGATCTTTCTTTATAATCACTGCTAACTTATTAAGCTCTCATTGACTGAAAGGTAGGCGAAATAGTTCAACCTATTTAAATCACACGATGGAAGGTCCCCTTTAAACTATCAGCCTATATTTTCTACAGTAATTGCTTCTAGCATGCCATAACACACACCTTCAAAGGACATATGGTTTTTAGAGGAAAAGAATAATTTCAGTCGCCCACACGAACTTTGCGAGGTGCCTTCAAGTGACACTCTCCTCGCAGGTTTTGTAAATGAAATTCAACTTCCATCAACCTTCCTCCTCAGGCCGACTCTGCGTTTTTTTTACTTCTTAAAAGCTTTTGATCGTGTACCACATCAACATATAATGCACAAAATCATTCATTCCTAGTTGGAAAACAGTGGTGTTCTTTGGATTAAAGGATTGGTTTTCTGGCAGGCCCCAACGCACAGTCATGAATTCTCGCAATTTATGAAGTATTCACGCTTCTTCGGGTATACCACTGGCCTCGTCCTTGGCCCTCTAATTTATTTTTATACGTATTAAAACTCTGCCATTATGCGTTTCTTCCCGCAGTCATAGTTTTGAAGATGATAGCATTTTATACTGGCAGATTTGCGAGCATAGCTCTTTAAATCAATCTACAAGATGACCTCACTAAAATATCCGAGTGGTGCTCGTCTCGGCTTATGAAGCTAAACCTTTTTAGTCGCAGACACATTTTGTTCATTTAGCTATATCTTTTTTTTACACTCCTGCAGTTTTGACTCTAGCTTCATGGATCTGTTTCTTTCCCTGAATATCTTGGTCTTCATATCATTTCACATCTATCATATAAAATCATACATTATCGCTTTTGTCATCCCGCAATATTTCTCTAGTTCACTCTAAATAAAAATCTTTGTTGTCTTCCTTATAACCTTAGAAAAACGGAACATCTCAATATTTCGGCCCAAAATTAGTACGCGCACCAAGCATACGGTACTCTCATCAAGCATATATCATTGCCGAAATCTACGTGTTTTTTTTTAGTGGTGTCGCGCTTTTAAATGTATTTGTATTCCCGTCAGACAGCAAAGAACCAACCCAGAGTTTACTTTATGACGCACACTTTGTGGCTCATACATTCTACACCGCACTTTTTACATGCATTCTGCCGACAAGGTCTTCTCACCTAGTCATCTTTACTTTCGTCCCGCCTTAAACACTCCCGTAAAATTTGGTTCTTAAATCCTCCGCACCCCTTCATTTCTTTATTCTTTTTACACCAAAAAACATTTCTCTATTCCTTTTACACCAAAATTACACCATACCTGCGGTCTGGTGTAATTTTCTTTTCTAAACTCACTCACACTGATTCTAACCCCGAGCTTTTTCAGACTCTTATTTCTGGTCACTTAGATTATATGATTTGTGTCAGGCGAATTTTCTCAAGTTTGGTGGTTCAGAGGAACTAGATAGACTATTATTGGATTCGTGTTATTAGCTTCGATTAGTTTGGTTGAGCAGTGACTGCTTTATACTTCTGCTGTGGCAATTTTCTTCTTGTTTCTGGTGTCATCTACGACATTTTTTTTGTTTCACCCTCATGTAATGTTTTTTTCATGAGCGGTCCTTCAACAAAGTTCAATAAATAAAAATATAAATAAATAATTAAATATTCCAACATAATACTAATTTTTTCAGCACTTGAGTTTCGGTTAGAAAGGTGTGTTACTCTATACTCCGCCGGATTATGCCAATATTTTCTGCTTATACTTGCACATTTCTCTAGCGAAGAATACAGATGACTGCGCTACGTACGGTGCTGTGTACAGAATGCTATGGAAGGATTACAAAGCGCTCGAGTTCTCACCTTCCAATTGATTTCGTCAGGGCCGTCATAAGCCACCGCATAAGTATGGCCATCAGAGCCCAGCCTTGTGTACCCTGGAAGTCTAATACTCCCAGTGTAATTGCGTGCGTTATAGCAGATCTGTAAAAAGAGTATCATCAATGTAGACCGAAAAATCTTCATTTAACATTTAGAAAATTTGATTTTTGTACAGATGTCTCGAAAATATGTTTCTGGAACGTATTATTTTAAGACGCAAAGTTTTGTATAGATTGAGCTCTATGGTCATTGGCTTGTTCTAATTGTAACGTCTTCTGATTTTTGCAGAAGATTTTTGAAAACTAAACATTTTGGCAGAAATCTGTCTGGTTAGGTGAGTATTAATAAAAAATCTTTACAACGCAGTGGTTCAGTTTTCGTAACAAAGGAGAACTGTGCTTCAAACATTTTTCTTTTAGTTTTTTTTGTATGAACAGCGTGTTCATTGTGTGAAAGAAGACTTTTTTTTAAGTTTTGAAGAGTTGCACATATCCCTTCGTCATGTCAACATATTCTGTTCGAAAGAACATTATGTAGTGATAACGAAACAAACCCCAGCAGCTGCTCTGTTTCTTTTTTAATCTAGTTTTTTTGTATGTATATATATATATATTGTTTTAACAAACCAAGTACATCTATTAGACCCAAAACGTGAGTACAAACCAGCATTTCTAGAGTTTATAAAGAGCCCATTTTTTACGAGAAGATAAATATGAAAAAAGAACTTAAGAAGTTATTTTAATTTTTTTTTTCATTCAGCAACGCTACAAAATAAAATTAATCTATTTACTTTTGATTTTTTTAATGCCGGTATTGCGTCGCAAACGAAGCACACTTGTCATGCTTTTGGGTTGTTTAGTAAGCTTTTATTTTTTGTTCAGCTTGATTTGTTTTTTTATAATTACATAAATTGCACTTGTAGGATGAGCACACCTTGCACTTGTGTTAAAAAACATATCGACTAGAATACCTGTACGCTCTCTATAGTGCCATAGAACCAGTGTACAAGGTCAATGTTTTCTTCACGCAATAGCAGTCGCTTCGAAGCTTAATATCTCAGTGTTGATACAAGTGATCCGTGCTAATGGCTGCTCAACTTGCCGAACATATGATTTTCATTCTGATTATGTGTAGATAAAGTTTAAGGTTGTACAATATTCGATATTATGAATAAATCCTCGTACAAGGTGCTTCTGAGCGATACTTGGGCCTAAAATAATTTGTTTATATGTCAACAAACATAAGTAAATAAATATTTTAGCAGAGCTGTCTTCAGGCGGTGCATTTACCATAGTCTGAGATGCTATAAGCGTTAAATTGTTAAAACAAAAGTCAGAAAACAAAAGAAAGAAGCCTGTTATTAAGAAAAAAGTCCGGAAAATAACTGTTTGGTTTATGCAGTTACCCACAGGCGGCATGACAAGAAACAAAATCTTGAAAGCCTTCCAAAAATAAGAAAAGCGCGGGGTACAAAATCACGGGAGTTTGGATTTTGTTGTTTATTGTGGCACTTCAGGACTTTTGTACTTCTCAACTTGTAAGCTTCATTTCATTCATTTCAGAGTGACTACCGACATTTTCAGGGGAATGCTCAAAAACATATGCTACCGAATTAAACAAGAAACCTTTAAGCTTGCTAGATTATGCTCAGAAAGACCGGTGACGGTGTATGTTGAGCTACCATACTCATGAAGTGTGTGGTTTCTCTATAGCCCCGCAAACTCAAGCCCCAATCCTCAACTCCCCTGACCTACTCCGTATGTTAGCTCAACACATCGCTTTCCAGTGGCATTTGTCAGCATGATCAAGCTAGTGTAAATATCTGACTCTACAAAACCCACTCATACCTGTCCCCGCAAACTGCTCCTGTTTAGCTCAACACACACAATAAAACAAATTCCGCTTAGCGAAATTTTCACAATACCTAGTGGCTGGAGATCCCGAGTTCAATTCGGTAGTATTTTTGGATACATGTTTCCAAATCAGGGTGTCGAACCGGTACCGAACGGAACCGAAAACCGGAACCGAACAGTTATTTTTAGCCGAACCGGAACTTGACCGAACCGAAATCTTCGCCGCCATCTTACGGTTCACGGTAATTTTTTTATTACAAAATGAGTGTTCGAGAAGTTAAAACTCACAGCTGTATTTCTATGCAGCGATCAAATTGTCATATACTGAATTGCAATGTATGAAAAATTGTGGGTTTTCGTGGCGCTTCTGTATTGGCCCTACGATCAATCATGTGTCACGTGAAGTCATGGTGTCAAGATATGCTGTCCAATAATGTCACGTCACGTGGCCTTGTGACGCAGTCGCGTGACTCACCGCGTCAATTCGACTTAAATTGAGTACGTTATCATAGTCCGTTGCAATTCAATAAGGTAGGGCAAGGCAAAGGAAGGCCGTGTGTTAAGTGACGAAGGATTTTGTTTGAAATAAGTAAGATTTGTTTTAGTAGAGTCTATCTTCCTACAGTTGCGTCGGCATTTTTCTTTTTTTTTGTACATTTTATGTTGGTGTCGGCGTGTTGGAGGAGCATTTTGCGTTGGTATCGCGCCGAGGCGGGAGAGCTTCCCCGCGGTCATTAAGAAACGTCTCGGGTTTCGAGAGGCGGTGCGGGGAGAACCCGTGCTTGGAGCTGCTTGCGGCTTTTAACCGAGTGTGCCTGTATAGTATAGAGGGTTTCGCCGCTTAGTGTAAAGTTGTCGTTTTTTGCCACACTTAATAATTGAGCTGTTGGCGCCAGCCAGACTGGATAAAATGCAGGGACGGACTCTAGAAGGAATTTGGATTTGGCGGTTGGAGCGTCAGGCTGACAGCTCGCCGACCATTGAGCGACCGTGCACGTACCACGTGGAAGTGGTGAAATTTGAAGGGATTGGTCCGTCTCTGGAGGGAAAGGAGGCCCCTACGAGTGTAGAAAAGGGGTCCCGAGAGGATTCTCGGGGGATTCGGCTTTCGAGATAGGGAAGATTCGGCTCTTAAGACTGGGGACTAAATAATGGGTTTTAATTTTGGGGGAGTTTGAATTGTAAATTAGTGTTGAATTGTTGTCGTTTTGTTTTGAAATAAACGTGGCCACACTGGCCATCGTAAACCAACCAATGTCGTAATGTGTCCAGCGGGATCGAACAACTTTTAGTTTTTTTTTCTTTTTCGACCTCCCGGGGGACTTCCATCGGGCGAACATCATCATCGGTCGTCACCATCCTGACCGGCCCCCTCCCCTCGGAAGGTTGACTCCGTGGATGAGGAAAAAGGATGAACGCTAGAGAGAGGAGGCGGTTTCCCCTCTCTTCTTTAGCGTTCCTTCTGCTTCTTCCTCCCCGGCCTTCCTTTCCCTTGCCCTACCTTCTTGAGTTGCAACGGACTATGGATGTACTAGCGTTGTTGACACCGTGACGTCACATGCGATCACAACTTCTCACCGCGAGTCAAGTGACATCATGACGTATTTCATTGTCATGAGCCCGAGTCGAGTGCTCGGGTTCTTGACAATCAGCATCGCCAAACATTCGTGTTGGCTTGTGTTCAATCAAAGATGAAACTAGCCGAACTCTAACACTGGCGGTATACAATTCGAGTCAGATCACATCGCCGCTTGTTCTTATAGCGAGTTGAGGAGGCGAAAGCTATTTCTTTCCTTTAGTTTTTCTTTGTCTGCCATTGAGCGGAGAGGAAACCTAATGGCTGTTTTTGCAAGCTTGATAAAAATTACTCCAAAAATTACAAGTAACTTGATTACTTGTTACGAGTACCTCACAGGTCTGCTTGAAAGTAATTAATAACCTAATTATACAAAATAAAATTACGAATTTTTAAAAATAGGCCTTTCAGCAGGAACCATAATGACATTAACTGCTTTCCTGTGCGAAGCGTACTTTTCGCAAGAACGATTCGACACGCGATGCGCGAGACAGCCTGTGTACGTACTGTTTCATTCCTGCCATTTCGCTGCGTGCAAACAGAGCACTGCACCCGTGTGGCAGTAATTTTACCCTCAGACACCTGCTCCGTTGAACAGACTCCGACTGTTGGCGTATGTAGTTGCAATACTGTCGTGTTATTCGAGAAGCTTACCGATAATATATCGCCAAAAAAAGCCCCGAAGCAAGGAGCACCAATATAAGGGTCCCCTGTACCGGTCTTGATGGTGAACCGCCAGAAAAACAGTGAAAAAGAAATCATCAGCGATGATCTGTTAAATACATTTGTGTGCGAACTGACGTAGTTTAGGGCATCCACCTATAAAAAATTCCAATACAGTTGTGAAAACATAAGTACGTATGTGCAGAACAAAGAGCCCATGAGTAGCATGCCACAAAAAGAAAAACTATATATATATATATATATATTTTTTTTTTTGCTGTTTGTGGTACGACAAAAACTCTTAACCATATTATTGAAGTCTAACCAATGCATGACTTCGATTAGTGGTCGCTTACCATATTTATCTCGATTTCACGCTAAGAGTATCCAATAGTGCACACGCCATGTGAAGAGTGCGGGTGCTGCTTTACTATACTGCACCTAAGCCATGGTATAAGATATATAGGTATGGACACCGCGCGCGTCGCAGTTGCCAGACGAAGTCCTCTCCTCGCCTTGATTGCAAGTGGCACCACCAGATGACGCCTCGGCATGCGACTAACGGCAGCCTGAAGCTGGCTGGTTTCCCATGCTTCTCTATGGGAAAACACTCTTGTTTTTAAAGGGGCCATGAAACAAATTTTGGGTTGGGATAAATCATTTTGGATTTGGATTTTACTGATAGCACCTCGTTCAGTGGGCCAAAAGAAAAGAGGTAGAAAGTCAAAAGCCTGACTTTCAGTGCGAAAATTTGAAAACACAGCGGACTATTTCGTACCCTCCTCCACTTCGTAAGCTCTCTGCGCTTTTCACTGTAATACCTCCGCGGTCCCAGAAAGCGCGTCATCGGGTCCAAACGCACGCGCACGAAACCGGACCTCACTTATTCCCTTCACTCCTAAGCTGACATTGTGGTGGAAGCTACGCGCTTGCCGGACCAATCAGCCGCCTCCCTTTCATCACCTATCCTCATTCTCTGCGCGTTGGTACGCGCGAGAGAGCGTGATGACGTGGCAAGTGTGGCTGGCCCAACGAGCACGTAACTTCCACAGCACTGTCAGCTTCGGGGTGAACGGGTTGAGGAAAGCAACTTTTGTCTGAATTTTGAGCGACGGGTAATCTTCTAGGGGGACAATGGCTCTGTCCGGGTACACAAACCAGATTCCGAGCAAGAGGGGCCTCCCTCTTTTCGTCTTCTTGGACCGTTTGGTGGAATGCGCAATTTATGAGTTGAGGAGGAAAGCTAAACAGGAAAAATTTGAAAAAGCGTTTCATGACTGCTTTAAAGTAGATTTTTGGGTGCGCCACGTCATGTAGAAATTGGCACTTGCGCCATGTGTATTGCTCAGACGCTGCTTCATCATTGATCTTAGTTTTGTGCCTCAACGACAGTAACAACAGCCTTCTAAACGCGTCAAAACGGAGAGATCTCTGGCGCGGTGTTCAAGCCAGCGTCCGCCAAGGTCAGAGCAAACGCCCCTAAGCGAACGAGCGCGCGTCCGTATCCCATGCTAACGACAGTTTTTTTTCTGCTTGTTTATTTTTTTTTGCGCCGTTTGGGCGGCGGAGACGTTGTTGGCTGAGGCATAGCCTCCTATATGCTGACACAACCTGGCAGATTGCCATGAGAAGCGGCCGCCGAAATGAAAAAGGTAGAGCGGCAGAGTACGGATGAGAGGAGAGTGACTGCCTCCCCGCTGCGGCGAGACGCCGAAACACACATCTCCCAAGTGAACAAGTGTGTTTCGGGTCGTCGCCGCTGCAAAAGCTGTGCGCTGACGTCCGGGTTCCCCGATAAATGGCTATTTGATGCTCTGTGCTACCAGAGTTTCCAGCTTCAAATTTGCAACCGGGCACTCTAGGGCTCTGTCGTCGAACTGCCAGGCTATGTGAGTATAGATCATTTTACCGAAAAATGGCGAGAGTGAAAATGGGAAAGGGCTACCGGTGCTTTCCCCTCGATGGGTCGTTAGAAAGAGGGAGAGTCCCAGGTGAGAGGCTTCGCCGGTGTTGGGTGTCTGCAGTGCCCGAACTTCGTTCGCGCTTTCTTCTCTGTTTTAAGCTTACAAACTTAATTAGAGCCACTGGCTTCGATGGCGACAGTCCCCGGTCATCGGGACACCATTGCTCGGTCATAGGGTGCACGAATAACGACAGAAAGCGTCGAATACTGTTCAAGGACCTATGTACCTTGCACAGAATCCGGCAAGTGCATGCGGCTGCTATTTCTTTAAGCTCCATCGCATTCCACATGACCCCGATAACCGGCTGCAGTGGGTTGCGTCCGTTAACCGAAAAGTCTTTTCCCCAACGCCATCCTCTCGACTCTGCTCGGAACATTTTTTGAATGGAGCGTCCACCGAACACTGTACCGCCAATGAACATGGGGTTCAACTGCAAGGTGCGTGCGAGTTTACTCGTGCTAATTGCTGTTTCAGCTTGTAAAATTTTGTTACTGAATTTATCTTCATATTGATATTTTTCAGTGGTGACATTGACTAGATTTTATCATCTACAACACTTAGTGAAGGCACATTTCCGCCCCCGGGTGTGGCTGGAAATTGTTGAAGAGTTAGTTCTATCGGTTTTCCTGAATCACGATCTCCTGCGCGATACCAGAGAGCCTGTAAAAGCGCTCATTGGAGTGGCGCTGGTGGGTTGTTTCTGTTTCCTGGGCAATTTAAAGCGCGGGATAGTCGCTGCAGGGTACGTCTCGTGTGTTGCGATTTGCGTTTTCGAGTCCAGTGTACACGGTTTTTTTTCGAGTCATGGCATCCGCCAGTGCGGCGACGGGGAGAACAGCGGCAGCGAACGCACCAGCGATAGAACTTGGAGGTGAGCACTCAAAATATTGTATCATATAGGTTCAATATAAGCACTTTCTGAACGCCTTCATCGTTCATCTACAAGGAAATACAAGAACACGGACACGCAAGATAAAAGCAGCGCAGCAAAACGATCGGTGGCAGCTCCGGGTGTTTACAAAAATTTATTTGAGGTTCCTGTGTCGTGTATAACTTGTTTGATTACTAAAAAGGGTTACGTTAAAATAGGCCCTGTGCAAGCAAATATTGATAAATGATTAATCAGTTCCAGCCACGCTGAAAGCGATGGAGCTTAAAAACATTGCAGCCCACCAAACTTTCCGGAGTCCATGCAAGCTGCATAGGTCCTCGGGCAGTATTCGACGCTTTCTGTCGTTATTCGTGCACCCTACGATCGAGCAATATTTTGCTGATGACTGGGGGACTGTCGCCATCGAAGCCCGTGGCTCTAATTAAGTTTGCGAGTATAAAACAGGTAGGAAAGCGCGAACGAAGTTTGAGAACTGGAGACAGCCAACACCGGCGAAGCCTCTCATTGGGGTCTTTCACTCTTTCTAACGACCCAGCGAGGGAGGCACCGGTAGCCATTTCCCCTTTTCCTGCCAAGTTTGCACGGAAGATTGAAGGTCATTTCGGGGAAAACGACACCATCCCCTTACCTACCTTAGAACAGCTTCAAACTTTGTGGCATGACAGTGAGGTGAACAGCAGGAGTGGGCAGGATACCATATGACTTTCAAATTATCCATTCGACAAAGCGACCCCAAACACATCATAGAGCACCAACCCTTTCCCAACACAACTGGATATTTCCTGTGACCGAGGCCAACATGGAGCCGACGTCCCTGGTTCTTGACTTTTCCAAAGTACAAGGGTTAAGAAATAGTCTGCCAGAATAGGCTAGATTATTTGTTAGGCTTTTTTCTTTTAAGTTGGGTTACATTTCTCCTTTTTTACATTGTTAGTATTTTGAGCGTTTGTATCCTTATTCAGTCTGTTACTTTACCAGTGAAAGATAGCTGTAGGTTGGTAGTACTGTTAGACCGAATTTATAAAAGCACTAGTGGACCATAAACCGTGTACCAGTTGCCATGTCTACTGTCTGGCATCTAATAATAGCATAATCGTGGCCTTTGTTGCAATAAAATCTCTTGTTCATTTACCATTCCTTTGAATTACCTAAATCCTTATTTGAAATATAATGTTTTAGAATATAATTTGTTTGAACAGCTTTTCGTAAGGTATTTGCACCAACATTCCACGTATTTTTTAAGCCATACCTGCTCTTGCAGTACGCATGTTTTCGTGAGGAAGAGCTCTGGGATAATCAAGTTACGAGCTCATACTTTGCTTCTTTCATATAAAATATACAGATATGCAACTCCGTCTGTTCCAGCTTAGATGCAAAATGACATTCAACGCTGCGAATTTTCAACTAATCAAAATTAAGTAGGATTGTTTTTATGTTTAATACTTGAACAAACTTTTAAAAAATTACTATAAAGCATTTGTACAAAATATCTGCTCAGCTCCAAAGAGATATTTTTGTTTCATCCCAAAAATTTAACATGGGCATAAATATTGTGTGTTGGGTGTATAGCGGAACTTATGAAGTTATACTTACAATTGAAACCTCGTAGGTGTTCGAACTTCCTTCAAAGACAGTAGGTTCAGTAATTTTGCAGAGGGTCTGTATTTCGTCTGTGTTTGCTAGGTCTGTCTGAATTATAATTCCGTCCACGTGGAATGAGCTGCAAGTCAAAGAGGTTTGACCTGTTGAAAAAGTATAGTCTACAGCACTCACCTTTAACGCGAACATTATGACGAAGTATTATACGTGACATACAAGACAAATAAATTATTTTTATTGTAATAAATAATGATAAATTCATGTAAAAAAGAACATCTGTGCGCTGCTTTGGTATGTACGATGAACGAGAGGCAGGAATTGTGATTTTAATTTATTCTGCTTTAGACAGAGGAGATGTGTTCGTGTATGTACAATACAGTGGCACTGTGGTACAACACCTGACTGAGCCATATTGCATGGACATCAGGTGCGGCAGCCGGCGGGCAACCTGGATTGCGTCAGTCGTTTCTAACCAACGTAAGATTACCCGAGTATCACGCAACACAAAAGTTGGGGGCAACTCTCGACACTAACTTGTCATACACTGGAGGGGAAATCAAAAACCCAGATCCCCTCCATGCGCTAAAAATCCAGCCGCGATCCTCCTCATTCCCAGTAGGCTCAGCTTGATCTGCCAGCGAGCCAAGAGCATTTGAAAAAAAAACGAGGAGGGAAAACTTCCATTTCGTCGTTTACCCTGAGACTGGGGGTTTTTTAGAAGAGCAAAAGTAACAGAAAAACAGACAGGTCTCAAACTCAGCTACTAGTTTATTTCAACAACCTCCTCTTATATAGTCCGTTCTCGTCGTCACCAACCAATCACAAACGAACTTGTCCTCTGCACCGAGACTTTACAAGTTCCACTCTATCACAAAAGAAGCGGACACTTCCAACGTTTCCAAGTGAAATGTTCTATCAGACGATATGGCACACAAAGACTTCAATCAACGCCTTTGTGTCCTCACAATACACAGGACAACAGCCCACACCCACATCCCACTCAACACAGGTCACCTCCAAAATAACCCCACAAACAATACACACTAGACGGACACTTCCAACGTTTCCAAGTGAAATGTTCTAGCAGACGATATTGCACACAAAGACTTCAAACAACGCCTTTGTGTCTTCATAATACACAGGACAACAGCCCACACCCACATCCCACTCAAAACAGGTCACCTCCAAAATAACCCCCACAAACAATACACAAAAAAAAAAACCTCTTAAAACTGTAAAAATTGCCTGCAGCGGTTCCCTATTTGCATGGAAGGATCCTATTTGCATGGAAGAATCGCAAGGGTTGTGGATAGTGAGGAGAAACTTGCGTTTGTCGAAGATGCGGTAGGGCGCATGGAAAAATTGATGGGAAACGCGTATCCCATTGATAGGAGGAATTTCAAGAATGTGAGAGCGGTGAAACAAGAGTTAGAAAGGAGTTCGTTAAAACTGTTGCAGACAGATAAAACAGGAAGGTTTGCAGTTTTGCCTGTACAGGCCTTTCAGAAGAAGTCGGAGGAAGCGTTGGGGTCATTGTTTAATGAATGGAAGGGAAATATTGGGAAGCTGAGGAAGAGCATTTGCGAGGTTTTTCTGGAGGAAAGCATGGAAGAGGTAGCGAAAAGCGTTTTGAAACCGTTGCGTTCAACGCTCAACCTAAAATTCTTTTTGAAGGATCATAAGATTGAAATGCCCCTGCGTACCGTTGTTAACGAAAATGGGACGTGGCAGAAGGTGGTTTCATGCTTCTTACAGCGGGGTTTGAAGTAGTTAGCTAACTTGGAAAAGTCAATTGCCTTAAAGAACTCTAGTGAGTTGATTGAGGTAATGGAAAAGTTTCACGGAAGGAAGTGCGCGATATTATCCATGGACATCAAGGACCTTTATTACTCTTTAGAGAAAAGCAGACTAATGAATAGAGTGAGGATTGCCTTGGAAGGGAACCTTATTAAGTTTCAATCAGGAACAGGATTAGCGGTGGATAGTTTTCTTTCGGTGCTAGACCTTTATTTAAAGTCAACGGTATTGGAATACGAAGGTCGCAAATTTGTGCAAAAAGAGGGAGTCTGTATAGGTTCGTCTGTAGCGCCTTTGTTAGCGGAAATTTACTTAAACACGGTGGACCAGCAAGTGTATGACAGGATAGAAGAGTTGTCTCCGAAGTGTTTTGTGAAAAGATTTGTGGATGATATTTTAGTTTGCTCTGTTCAGGAAGGGTTGGACCAAGTTTTAGAACAAGTAATAAGGTCAGCGGCGCCAGAGTTGAGATTCACGGTAGAGAGGCCAAGGGGCGAGGTCCTGCAGTTTCTCGACCTGCGTTTACATTTGGAACGAGGTCTTTGTTGGGAGTATGGGAAGGTAAACCCAAAACCGGTTTTGTCAAAGAGTAGCTGTCACTCGAAAAATGTAAAAGCCGGGGTAGTCAGATCGTTGATTAGTAATGCTTTGGTGAGATCATGCATGCATTTCGGACCGGAGGCACTAAAAAACCAGTGGGACAGACTGGTAATGGCAGGATATGGGGAAGTGTACATCAAAAGGCAGATTGCCCTACAGTGCAGGGAGAAAAAGAGGGCGACGCAAGAAATCAGGAATAGGTACGCTGTGGTTCCGTATTGTCACGAGGTGTCCCACAATCTTAGAGCATGTGCGAAAAAATATGGCGTGGATGTCGTGTTCAGCACGGATTTTAGGTTAGATAGATTGACACCTTTTGAAACGGTTCAGAGGGGCTGTCAGAAGGCGCATAGGGAAAAGTCGGTGCCGTGTAGCGTAGGCGTGGTGTATGAGATTCCTTTGGCGTGTGGTTTTAAGTATGTGGGCCAAACCTCTCGGTGTTTGAACGAACGTTTAACAGAGCATAAAAGGAATGTAAAAAATAATGCAGCAAATTCGGAGTTGGCTAAGCATCTGGAGGAGTGTAGAAACTGCACAACGGATTGGTCTGGAACGGATGTAGTTGTTAAGGAGAGCAACGATGTTAAAAGGGTGGTAAGAGAAACAATTAGGATTAGATCGTTGGGAAATTGCATTAGTCAACCTTCCATGCAAATAGGGAACCGCTGCAGGCAATTTTTACAGTTTTAAGAGTGTTTTTTTTGGTGTGTATTGTTTGTGGGGGTTATTTTGGAGGTGACCTGTTTTGAGTGGGATGTGGGTGTGGGCTGTTGTCCTGTGTATTATGAAGACACAAAGGCGTTGTTTGAAGTCTTTGTGTGCCATATCGTCTGCTAGAACATTTCACTTGGAAACGTTGGAAGTGTCCGTCTGGTGTGTATTGTTTGTGGGGTTATTTTGGAGGTGACCTGTGTTGAGTGGGATGTGGGTGTGGGCTGTTGTCCTGTGTATTGTGAGGACACAAAGGCGTTGATTGAAGTCTTTGTGTGCCATATCGTCTGATAGAACATTTCACTTGGAAACGTTGGAAGTGTCCGCTTCTTTTGTGATAGAGTGGAACTTGTAAAGTCTCGGTGCAGAGGACAAGTTCGTTTGTGATTGGTTGGTGACGACGAGAACGGACTATATAAGAGGAGGTTGTTGAAATAAACTAGTAGCTGAGTTTGAGACCTGTCTGTTTTTCTGTTACTTTTGCTCTTCTAAAAAAAACCCCAGTCTCAGGGTAAACGACGAAATGGTTGACTTCCACCAGCTAGCCTGTACTATGACTCTCTTTCGTTAGGGAAAACTTCATCTCATGTTGATGTTACCCACCTGGCTGAAACTGGTGTACGTCATTCCGTAGAAGTAAACAGACCATCGTCAGACACACAAATATCGTAGGCATAGATACACGAACAGCATGTCGCCGAGTTACCGTCATTGCCGCGTACACACTGCGTGCACATAATTGAATCCAATCTTCGAACCGGTCCTGCGGGATGTATCACACGAGAACACAAACACAAGAACGCTGGACGCAGCTACGCTTATGTATATCAAAGTACGAAAACTCTAGTCTGTCCTGATATCGAGGAACGCGGTCGCGGGGAAACACGGTCGCGTTGGAATCTGCAGCAGCAGATGGCGCGTCCGCACGGAAAGTAATACTCCTGCAAGCCGTTGGCGGCGCTGCCAATACACTCCTAAGGCGGAGCTGTGTGCACCCTTATACACCAACAGGCGGCGCTGACGTCACGCCGCTGCGAGGCGCTGCTATTGGCAGGGCGCATGCGCAGTAGTCCACTTGACGCTGTTAAGAATGGAACCTTCGGCGACCTTCTTCCGAGTTTCAACGCTGCGGAAACGAGTCATGATCTGTCCGGGAACGTCGCCTGCTGGACGGGGCCTACGCGAAACGAGTCCCGACGAGTACGGAACCGTCGCCTACGTGTCTGCGCCTGCGGAGACAGGTCTCAACGCGCCCGTGACGTCAACGGGACGTGTGTGCGTGCGTGCGGCTTGGTGCGCTCCGGAAGGGGAGAGAGGCCTGGCCTAACTGCGGAGAACTTTGGCTACGACGCACTGCTGGCTACGACGCGGCGGACCTTGCTACGACGCACTTGACGGCGGGTTGCTGCTGCGCACTTGCTGCCCTGGCGGGGAGTGAGGGAGAAAACGGACCCCTATATAAGGCGGAGCGCGAGTCTGCTCAGGAGTTCTCTCGGATTTGACGACTGTATCGCAACCATGTAATTAAACCGTTCGTTACGTTACCAATTCTCCCACCTCCACTGGACCCCTGGGTTCTTCACTTCGGGGAATGGTCGTCGTCACGAGCCAGGAAGCTCCCGGACGTGCGGCATAAACCCCGCCTCTAACAACTGGTTGGCAGCGGTTGGGATCGGACCATGCGACATCGTGCTACATCTGCGGGTGAGCGTTTGGACTTTGCTTTGAGATTCGCCAGGCTTCAGATTATGGGTAATTAATTTTGAACTGCTGGGAATCCTTAGTGTTTGACTCGTGCGCTGGGTTTGTGTACAACCTTGCGACAAGTTTTAGAACAAAGCCAAAGCTAAAGAGCAGCGATCATGGATCTAATGAGGTTACTGAGAACAGATTTATTCTGTTTATGTGAAGAATTGGGTGTGGAGGTGGAGCAAAAGATGAAGAAATCTGAGATCAGTAAAGCGATTTCAGAGAGCGCAGAAGTAGAGGAAATTAAAATTGCGTGGGAACTGCTTCTGAACGCTAAGAGCGAGGCTGCAGCGAGAGAGGAACGAGAACGAGAGCAGGCTGCAGCGAGAGAGGAACGAGACGGAGCAGGCTGCAGCGAGAGAGGAACGAGAGCGGGAGCAGGCTGCAGCGAGAGAGGAACGAGAAAGAGAACGAGAGCAGGCTGCAGCGAGAGAGGAACGAGAACGAGAGCAGGCTGCAGCGAGAGAGGAACGGGAGCAGGCTGCGGCGAGAGAGGAACGAGCGCAGGCTGCGGCGAGAGAGGAACGGGAGCAGACTGCAGCGAGAGAGGAACGAGCAGCGCTAAAAAGGTTAGAGTTAGAGATGGAACAACAGCGATTAAACTCACAGAACAGTAGAGTTGGGACTCCGGTGCGAGCAAGTGAGACCGAGTCGTATCAAATGAAGAAGCTCATGCAGCCGTTTAAAGTTGGGGAAGACGTGGGCCTGTTCTTAGTGAACTTTGAGAGGACATGTGAGAAGTTGAGCTTCGCCCCAGAAACGTGGCCGCAACGGCTTTTGACTTTGTTGCCCTGTGAGGCTGCAGAGGTTGTCGCGCGCCTTAGTGCTGGAGACGCGGACGACTACGACAAGGTGAAGTCCAGCCTTTTGAAACGGTACCGCCTTTCTGCCGAGGCGTTCCGTCAAAGGTTTAGAAACGCATCCAAAAAGAGCAGCGAGGGCTACTCGGAATTCGCTTACGGGCTTAAAACCAATTTGATAGAATGGTTGAAGAGCGAGGAAGTGTACGAAAGCCGAGACAAGGTAGTCGAGTGTGTGTGCCTCGAACAGTTCTTTCGTAGCATTCCGCAGTCAGTCAAGCTCTGGGTGCAGGACAGGGTAGGAGTCGACTCTGTCGAAAGGGCCGCTGAGCTAGCCGAGGAGTACGCAACGCGTAGAAAGCTGAGCGGAGAGGAAAGCGAACCCGGCCGGAGCGATCAGCGCAAGACCTTCCGACAGGGAAACGGCTCGCGAGAAAACGGGCCCGAGAAGCCCGAAGCAGGACAAAAGGTCCCAGAAAAGAGCGCAGAACACTCGAACGGAGACGAGGCGCGGAAAAGCCAAACAGGGCAGTTCGAGGCTAGGAAGCCGTTCCTGTGCTACAACTGTCAGGAGCCGGGACACACAGCGGCCAGATGTAAGAAACCGCGGGTTGTGTTCTCGACCGTGACCGGTAGTGACGAGGACCTGGAGCTCCTTCGTCCCTATCTTCACGAGCTCCAGGTAAACGGAAAGCCGTGCAGGGTGCTTCGTGACAGTGCAGCGACGATGGACGTTGTTCATCCGTCGTATGTAACGACATCCGATTTTACTGGAAAGGTAGTTTGGATCAAGCAGCTGCTCGAAAAGCACAGTGTCTGTCTGCCTATGGCGACGGTAAGGATAACTGGCCCGTTCGGAGAGCTAGTGACAGAGGCGGCTGTCTCGCAAACAGTCCCGTTGGAGTATCCTTATTTGTTTTCTAACCGGTCAGAATTCCTGCTGCGCGAGAGGGGTCAACAACTGGGAGAGGGACTAGTTCAGTCAGGTACGAGGTCCAAATCGCGTCAGCTCGCCCCTTTGTTGACGAGTGATCCAGAGCCAGAGGCAGCTGTCGGGGAGCAGGCACTACCAGAGTTCGAGGCAGAGAAACGGGATGAGAGGGACCAGGTTGTAGAACAGCCTGACCTCGTAGCACTAGAAAGTGTACGCCGTCCCAACGAGCCGGCGAAAAAGGCGGAGGAAGACGGGATCAGTGAAAGATCTCTCGTAGCTCCGGCGTCACGTAACTTTGGTCCTCTGCTACGAGCAGACGGAGTGTCTTTGACAGTCGAGCAGAAGAGCGACCCTAGTGTGTCAGGGTTTCGCGGTACAGCTCAGGAGATTGCTAGGACCAATGTGACGGGGCATGAAAAAGGCGGATTGTTTTATCGGCGCTATAAGGACCGCATTTTCACGTCTAGAAATCACGTGAAAATCGATCACTACGACTTCAGGGCAAGAAAAAGGAAAGGCAAATTTAACGGCAATGCCGATGGGTTGAGCAGATTTTTCTGGCATCACGAAAAACAGTAGGGATGATCTCAGAGGTCTTCGTCATCCACGGGAATGAGGATCTAAGTGGGGGCACTTCGTTAAAACCCCAAAAGGACCTCACAAATTGCAAAGAGTTTTTGTCTTTTGTATTTTGTTCATTGTGACCTCTTTGGAAAAATGAGTTGTGTTTTGGCGACAGCGGGTCTCGATACCCGCAATTGTCCTAAGGTTTTAAATTTGTAGTTTTTTTGCAAATTTTTGTAATCCGTAGTCCAGTCTGGCGGGTCTCTGGCGAATTCCGAGCGTTTGGCTGCTGTGTGGCGTGGTGTTGTGTGGGACGTTTCCGCTAATGCCTCCGTTGTAAGAGGTTTGGGAGTTTGTTGGGTGCTTGCAGCGTCTTCTCAAGGCCTACTCCAAGCCCACCTCTTCAGGCCAGCGATTGTACCACCGGCCTTTCGAGGTTTCCCTGGCCCCGGAGGGGCTGTTAAGAATGGAACCTTCGGCGACCTTCTTCCGAGTTTCAACGCTGCGGAAACGAGTCATGATCTGTCCGGGAACGTCGCCTGCTGGACGGGGCCTACGCGAAACGAGTCCCGACGAGTACGGAACCGGCGCCTACGTGTCTGCGCCTGCGGAGACAGGTCTCAACGCGCCCGTGACGTCAACGGGACGTGTGTGCGTGCGTGCGGCTTGGTGCGCTCCGGAAGGGGAGAGAGGCCTGGCCTAACTGCGGAGAACTTTGGCTACGACGCACTGCTGGCTACGACGCGGCGGACCTTGCTACGACGCACTTGACGGCGGGTTGCTGCTGCGCACTTGCTGCCCTGGCGGGGAGTGAGGGAGAAAACGGACCCCTATATAAGGCGGAGCGCGAGTCTGCTCAGGAGTTCTCTCGGATTTGACGACTGTATCGCAACCATGTAATTAAACCGTTCGTTACGTTACCAATTCTCCCACCTCCACTGGACCCCTGGGTTCTTCACTTCGGGGAATGGTCGTCGTCACGAGCCAGGAAGCTCCCGGACGTGCGGCTCAAACCCCGCCTCTAACAACGCGAACCTGGTTCCTGAGAACGCGCAGTGCCCACGCCTCGTGCTGAAACTGCGCGCTTGCCCACTACCTGTGAGGACTTGTTTGTAAACAGCGCGTTGGCCTATAGGGACACCCAATGAACATTTTTCTGCATATCGACCATCAATTATGCTGTTTAGTCAAAACATCAATGCATACGTTTCGTAGTCCAAGTCGAATTGGTATCTGAGGTGGCAATTCGTTTTTTTTAGTTATTATTCTACACGCACATTTTCCGTACATATTTTCTTCCGCTTCTAATGAAACTCGATTCCCAGTTGTGTGAGATCGCTTTCCAGACATGTGCTCAGTCCAACGTTACTAGAACAACTCAGTTGGGAAACTGCCATGGAGCCTGCTTTGAAAAGGTGGCCTCGATCCGTATTCGAGAACCGAACCAATGGCGATCGCAACGCCGCCGTTTCTCCCGCAGCGGCCACTCCGAGAACTGCACATCTGCATGTATCGGTTCAGGTCGAGTGTCGCCATGGCCGTTGGCGCCATCTCGCATTGCCATTTCGCAATTGCAATATAAACGAACTTTCATGTTTTGACTTGTCGCTAATGGGTGGCGCTCTTATTGTAGTTAGTGTGGTCTTCCGTGGACGAGAGCGGTCTGGGTTTCAAGGGTGAGTTTTCAAACTGAGTATTTTAGTAACGTTGGCTCAGTCCTAACGTGTCCAGGGGTAGTTTGTTCGACCAATGCGAGGCCTTGAGTCTTCCCTTACAAAAATGTAATATATGGGCCAGATATATTTTATATACGACCATATATACTCATATAAGGACATAGATAAGGCAGTATACTGCCATATAAGGAAGCAAATAGTGGCATATATGGCAAGAGGACACCATATATAGTTAGGTATAGTGACGGATATAACCATGTATGGTGCAAATTATTGCCATATATGGCTATATATAGCCCTTATATGCCGTGTATTTTCCATATTTTGCCTTATATGGCAGGATGTAGTCTATTTATGGCACGCGCTTGTCTCCGTATATATATGAGAAAAATATCCCTCTTTGACACGGACACATTTTTTTATGAAAAGCTTGCCAATTCTAGATTGTGAATTTGAATCTGCGAATAATTTGTTTTATTTAATTTTCTTTTTCAATCGGATACTCCATCAATATTTTCTGAAGAGAAATGCTGTTTACAGAGTGATTTAACAGTGATTCACATATTTTTTGTTTAGCACGTTTAAGAAAAATCTCAGCAAAGATTATTTCTCTGTCAAGTGTGTACTATATAATATTTGTGCATGCACAAGTTCTTTGAAGATTGCAAAACAACTTATGTGTGCCTGCTATCATTTAAAACTTATTTTGCGACTTATCACCAAAAGGATACTAAAGATGCAGTTGGATGTGAATCAACTATTCTAATGAGCTAGTGTTTTGAATTCAAGGTAATGGACCATATTCAACTGAACATAAATCAATTCCTAAAACCTTCAAAACACCTTAGCAAATGCTATTTTAAAAGGCTTAGGGTGCATCAACTGTATGTTTCATATTAACGTGATCCAGAATTTATCTCAACAGAAAACAATCACAAAAATTGAAAGTATTTTGTGAAGTGAAAGCTAATATATCCTCTGAAAACATTACCTTAGACTTGCATGCAACATTCTTAAAAGCAATTTTTCACAAAAAATTGAAAATATTTTGTGAAGTGAAAGCTAATATATCCTCTGAAAACGTTACCTTAGACTTGCATGCAACATTCTTAAGAAGCAATTTTTACCTGAAGAAATAAACATGAACATTCTGTGTTGCTGTACAGGTTCACAGCAACATAATGCATGTTTATTGTTACAGCAAAACGAGCAGCTACGAGTCATTACACAGAAAAGCTTACACAAATATGATTACATCTCAAACGCATATTTTGTCGAGACGCATCTGCAAATAGTGAGTGTTAAGGTATGTACCATTAGTAAATTTAATATGAAAGGACAACAAGGCCAGAGGTAGTGGTAATCACTTAAACTACTGGCTCTGACTTTTATAATGAAATAATAATATACACCACCGAAAATTGTGATTCAAGGTGCATTTACAGAACAAAATTTTATCTGCATTCTTTATTTGTGTAATAAATGGGCCAACACATACGGTCAACAGTGAGCTAGATTGCATGGAAAGAAAATGATATTCTAGTTACAGCTCGGGCAATCAACAGTTCTATTAAAAACAAACCATGTAAAAAACAAGTGTGCCCGGCCATTGGCGCCGTTGAGCTACAGACCCCGGCCGGCGTCGGGGTTTCGTCTTGCTCACTGGCCAGTTCAGCCGTAGAAGTTACAGTGACTGGCCGGCATCGGGTTTTGCTGTCCTTGCTGGCCAGTCTTTCCATGGAGGTTCCAGTAACTGGCCGGCATCGGTATTTTGCAGTCTTTGATGGCCAGTATTTACATGGAAGTTCAGTAACTGGCCGGCATCGGTATTTTGCTGTCTTTGATGGCCAGTATTTACATGGAAGTTCAGTGACTGGCCGGCATCGGCGCTTTGCTGTTCAGGCTGGCGAGCCCCGTCATGGAAGTTCCGTTTACTGACCGGCATCGTTTCATTTTTTTGCCTTTTTCACTATGCAGTCAAGTCATTCGAAATTCTGACGAACTGCGTCAATTCATGAATAGCGAGTGGAAATGTTTGCGTTGATCAATCCCTCCTAAATGACTGCCGACGCTGGCGTATTTGATCCCAGCATTGCAAGGCTGACGTGTCTTATCGCGAAAACGCAAGAAAAAACAATGCGGTGAGGAAAATTTGCAGTCCAGCATTTAAGAATCTGACCGCCTACGCCACGAAAAAGAAATTTTACAACGCCGAACGATACTTTTTTCAGGAAGCCAGTTTAATTTGATGTACTGTATACTTAAGGTCCGGCTGTATACGCACGTGTTTGGCTCTGGTAAAAAATAAAAACATATAGCGTAGCCTAAAAATAAAAAAAAAACACGTGGCATGATTGAGCAGACGCCTTGAGTTAAAAAAACAATAATAAACATTACTTTGAAGAAACTAGAAAAGTAAGAGAGGTGTTTATTGCTTATGAAACTACGAGAGGGTGAAATTGAGTGTGAAAATGTGCTATTTCAGGCAGGAATCGACTTTTTTGTGGTAGTTACGATCATCTAACAAAAATATTTCAAATGTTCATATACGACATGCCGTACCAGAGGAACGCGAATATAAAAACTTTTTTTAACGCAAAAATGCGAGAAGCAGCAACCCGTTGTGGATGTTCACGCTGCCCTTGACAATACGAAAATTAAATTTTACAACGCCGAACGATACCATTTATGAAAGCAAGTTTAATTATCCACACTGTACTTGGATCTCAGGAATAAAAACGTGTTTAGGCCTAGTAAATACAACTCCCTGTAACGCCGAATTAGTGCGCAGCTCTTGAGGAGGAGTAGGAAAGAATTGTGAGGGGGAACCATTCGGGGGGGGGGGGGTCACATGACCTGGGGGAGGGGGTCACATGTCCTCGTGGGGGCCCCATGACCTCGGGAGGGGGTCAAGTCACCTTGGGGGGGGGGGTAACATGACCTCGGGAGGGGAGGTCACGTGACCCGCCCTCCCCGAGGTCCTCCCGAGGTCATCGCAAGGTCCTCCCGAGGTCTTTGGGGGACCTCGGCGGGTCACATGACCTCGAAGAAGGGGGGGTCACGTGACCACAGGGGGGGTCACGTGACCTCAAGGGGGTCATGTGACCTGAAAAAGGGAGGTGATGTGACCTCGGGGGGTCGTGTGAACCCCCCTCCCTGAGGTCCTCCCAAAGGAACCCGAGGTCCTCCCGAAGTCCTCGGGGACCTCGGGGGGGGGGGGCACGTAACCTCGGGAAGGTCACGTGACCCCCCCCCCTCCAGCGAGGTCCTCCCGAAGGAACCCGAGGTCCTCCTGAAGGAACCCGAGGTCCTCCGAGGTCCTCCCGAAGGAACCCGAGGTCCTCCCGAGGTCCTCTTGAAGGAACCCGAGGTCATTCGGGAGGACCTCGGGTTCCTTCGGGAAAATTTACCCATAATGCACCGCGCGGTTACACCGACGGCAACGCCGCTCAAGCCGGAAACGGGCGCCTAAGAGCTGCGCTCTAAAAAGTAAAACTGAGGTGGCACGCGGGGGATAGCACTACTCTACCAGAACAAAATTAAAAACCACGTTCCGGAAGTCAGAAAATTAAGAGATGTGCTTAATACGTAGCGCGCTATGAGCTCAGCTAAATTACTGCCTTAAAATGGTGGTATTTTTGTTTCAATAGTGGGTGAAGATGACAGCTTTCAGAAAAACTTTGGCTGCATTACTGTGTCAGTTTTACCACTGACACAATTTCCCATTTTGCTCGCAATACGCTCATTATTATGACATTGTTTCCTTCGTTGGAACGACTTGTGCTGTTGGCCTACTACACTGACCCACATATTAGCATGGAGGGAGTGAATTATCCCGGCAAAACAAGAGGGTCACGGTTTATGCATTGCAACAATTCAAACTTGGGCTCGAACTTTTTATTTTCACCTTCTGCGTGATCGTTACCCTAAAGCACGGTGCCGATGACTGCAAAAACATAGCAAATATTTAAAACAATAAAAACTAATGCAGAAAAAGGTATGAGAAACAAATTATGTCTACTGCGATTCGAACCAATGCCCACACGATCAGCGAGACAGCGCGCCAAGCGACTAGGCTACAGGCGCCCGGTCAACCTTCGCTCGCTTTCTAGAAGGTTGCATCAAATACCATGTAAGCCAATGCTCGCAACTCCCGCGGATCGCGGGCGAAAAATGATCGCAGCGCCCCTGGCGAGCTCGGAGTCTCGGCTAGTAGACGAACTCTCCACAACGCATTGGCTTTGCCTGTCTCCGTGCGAGGTGACCAATGAAAAATATTTGTCACGGGTATTCGCTGCTTTGAATGTTAAAAAGTAGATCCCAGATCATAAGTCAAGGACATTTTCTCCGCGTGGGAAAGATGTTAGAGCTTGTAGGGTGCAATTTTCCGGCTCTCCCGAAGAAAACATTCTGTCAGAACTTAAGTAAGCCAGGCAAAACACGAATGTACCTTCACCCTTTTTCTTTGAAAAGGGCAATGTAACTTTTTTTTTAAACATTGCTACGTTTAAATTTCCTGTTCATATCGATCAATTCAGTTAGTTGTTGCAATTTCAATTTCTGATGAATGTATTGACTAAAATCGTTTCTTCGAAAAGGCGAGCTCGATAAGCCCGATCGTCTCCGGATGAAGAAGCAAAATGGCAATTTTGAACCCCGTATGTTACTGCGATGTCAGTATACTCTGACGAATGTGCACATGCAAATCTGACACTCTTACTGAAACTAATAAAAGTGGAGTAACAAAAAAGAACACCCGATTGGACGGTTGTGCACATCCTTTCATTTTTCAAAGTCTACTTTCTTTTTTATGTTTGAGGCGACGCTATGCTGCCGCAGTCTTTCTTCTTCCGCGTTTATGTTTTTTGTTTGCTTTTTTCTTTCTTGTGCTTACTTCACGTTCCCACCATCGCGTATTTTGCTTTGCCTTGTTCGGCTTAGTTTTTAATTCCTTTCTTTCGCTTCGTCACTTACTACCATCGGTTCGTCTGCTACGCTATGCCCGGACGTCTCGTGGGCCGTCTGCAACTTTTCTTTTTCCACTGTCGTCTTTGATCACATCCTATGTTCGCCTTCGATTGAGCTTCTGATCCGAAATCTTCATATGCACTTTTTGATACTTAATAAATATATTAAGAGGTGTAAGCTCGTTATACATTTCTGTTGGGATTTTATTTGAGTACGCGGTCACGTCTGCTATGGGCCATCGTTGGTTGATCAACCGGCCGCCGGCCGCCTGAGCTATTCGGAACAATTTTCAAAATGTGCTACACAACCACAATCCGGACAGGGGTTCCCAGATTTCTAGCGGTGACTCTGTGGGTGTTATACAATTGCTTCTTTAAAACGATCATTCAAACACCTGCCAGTCTGGTCTACATAAGTAGCGTGGTAGGGAGTATGTAGGCCAGATTGGCTGGTGTTTGAATGATAGTTTAAGGAAGCATTTTTATAATACCCATCGAGTCGTCGCTGGACATTTGGGAATCTACTGTCAGGATTGTGGTTGCATAGCACATTTTGAAAATTGTTCCGTAATAGGTAAGATTTGAGACCCACTGACAAGAAAAATAATGAAAGCGAAAAGAATAGAGCATCTGAAGGACAAGTGGTTAAGTAGTGCTACTATAGCGCTGTCGATCAAAGAGCTCCAATTTCTATCTAAACGATAGCGGTGAGGGAGAAAGATGAATTGTAAGGGTTTTTGTTTTTTGTTTTTTTTTAGAGCGCAGCTCTTAGGCGGTCGTTTCCGGCTTGAGCGGCGACGGCGTAAGCGTCGCCGTCGGCGTAACCGCGCGGTGAATGATGGACAAATTTCCCCGCTAAATCTAGCGGAAACAATTCCCCGCTAAATGCACGGAAAATTTTTACCGCTAAATTTAGCGATAAATTTTCCCCTCAAAATTTTGCGGAAAATTTTCCCCCTTGATTTAGCGGAAAATTTTCCCCAAAAATTTAGCGAAAAATTTTCCCCGCTAGATTTAGCAAAAAAAAAAGAAGCCCCTGCTAAATCTAGCGAAAAGTGTCCCCGCTAATTTTAGTGCAAAAATTTCCCCGCCAAATTTAGCAGAAAATTTTCCCCTAAACAGGGGGCCAGCAGGAGAGGAGAAGGGGCACAGCCCCATCTCCAAACCTTCCCCTCCTCCTCCTCAAGAGCTGCGCTCTAATTCGGCGTTACAGGGAGTTGTAAACGGCTTTCATTTTTTCTTTTGTCTTTCCCTTTTTTTTGTCTTGACTTTCACTTTCCTCTTGTATTTTGTGCTATTTCTCCTGCTTATCACGTTCTGGACAGTCAATCCAGACGTTGAAGAGAAGAATGAAGTAGCCAAATACACAAAAGTTATAAGTTCAGCGCGTGTGCTTGTCTTTCTGAGTATCTGGTGTGTGATTGTTTCCCTGCATTGTTACCGTAGAATATGCAAAAATTAATAATGAAATTGGCATATTTGTCGTGCCAAACCCTGTCACAGTTGTTCCAAACTTTGATCACCATGAGATCACAATACCATTGTTTCTGTTGTAGTGGCACGGCGACTCTATACTTGTTTTGCTTCAGTCTTTGTAAGTGGGACGCTTTAATCCGATTTTACTCATCTATGGTGAACCAGATAGCACCATATTTTCGGAGCAAGTCTTCGGTTTCTGTAGCTCCATCGTAATATATTTCAGCTTTTAAGTTATTTGTTATTTGGCATGTAAATATACAAGCTTATCAAGATTGAAGGCAGCAAATATCTTGCCAGCACATCATTGTACGCGTTTGAAGTATATTGCGTTAACATAGTTGATCCAACCTCTGACTTTTATTTGTCAGTGCCTCAAGTGAATTGTGGATGCTAGGATTGCTTTTGTTTGTTTGTTTCACATAATCTACAGCACATTTTTCACCTTTCTATTCAGTGCAGCCCTCGCCGAACAGAAGCTAGCATCGACTAGGCTGAGGTTAGGTCCACGGCTGTCTGCAAAGGTTGTTGAGGGTAAGCTGCCTCATATATACAGCTGTGTAAGAGCAGCTTGTCCTGGGTGACAATTTGAAATGCATATTTATATTTTAGAAAGTGAAATTTGCTTGGGCATAGTTGCAATGTAAAACCTTACCAAGCCAGTTCTAAACTTTCATCCTCTTAGAGATTTCAAAACAGCCTTTTGGGCTTCCCACACACAGACTACTTCGGCCATGTAGAGATTTGATCCATATAAAGGTAAACAGGTGAGTATCAACTGATCAGTGCTGTCCGTGGTGACGTTCTCTCCTTATCAGACGACTTACCACACTTGGTTCGCAAGGCATTTGAAAAGGAGAACAAGTCAGCTGCTGCATGATGCTCCCAGTACTGGGCAGTCGACGATTGCTTGTTCACCTTCCTATAGATCACGACTGTACTTCAAGCTCGGCAAGTGTGACACTTGTCTGATTCAGCCTAGCAGTGGTGTGCTGAGCGGAATCTGTAGAGCTAGTTGACGTGTGTACACACAGTGGCTGTGCGGTATAAAATACATCGAATTGGGAACTTTAATGCAATCGTGTGTAGTCCCATTGATGTTATGATTATAATTACAAAACTTTTTATGTCGCGTAAAAAAAAAGAAATGCGATGTAATCGCTTTTTAGACTGCCTGTGAGACCTTCAAGCTTGACTTTGTACGTTCTGCGTGGTGAAATGCCCCCTATAAGCAAAATTTAGAGAATCCTTGATCTATATGCTGCGAGGAGTGAAAGCTGTAGTCCGGCCTCATTCTCCTCTCTTTCGTATACTGTGAAAGTGCAGACGGACGCGCACTTTGGAAGCTTTGAACTTAAAGACCCCACATAAAGCACACGACTTAATAAGCATAAATATCTGTGAAGTGTTCAGAGATTTGGCTTTTAAATGTCATGCTCGTAGGAAGCACAATGGTGGTGTAAACTACGCCGAAATTGTAATGGTCCACTTTAAGGTTATACAGAGTATCTCCAGTGAAATGCGGGCAAAATCGTTTGTGCCAGACTATACATCGCACAAAAAAAAAAGGCTTGTGTTGTTTTGGTCTTGGGCCAGGGGCCTATTCATAAAAAAATATTACAAAACAATGTAGTTTATAATGTGTATCTGAGCTGATTATTGTTTCTTTCTTCCAATTACAGCGTACACGGAGGGTATCTCCAACGAGAAGGGGTGGGATTGTGTAGAGAAGCTAGTGCTTCTTCTATGGGTACGAAGCTGTCCGAAGTAAGGTCAGAACGGAAAAAGACCCACCTAGCTCCGCCTGGTCCTGAGCAGCCAGAATTATGAACACAAAATTCCGAAGAATAGTAATACGAAGGACTTACGCAGGCTGCCACGCTTTTTGAGTTCGCAATGACATTTGATTGTGATCACAAATATTCCTGCTTTGAACAAGGTAGCCTATTTTACACATCATATTGGTGATCTTTAGTGCAGCAGGAATATTTTTGGCCAGAATTAAACGTTTTTGTTAATTGACCAAATGTGAGTGTCTGTGTAAGTCCTTCGTGTTTTTATTAATTTTACTTGTGTGTTCATTATTTCATTCTTTTCTCATGATTTAGTCCTTCGTGTTTTCGTTTTTGTTACTCATGTGTTTATTTTTTTTTCTTTTTTGAGAGTTTAGTTAAAAATATGATGCCCTTGTCATTTTCTAGTCCGGGAAACAGTGGTTATCTCGTCGTGTTCTAGGAGCAGTAATGACCTTTTCATCTTTTATTGCTTCAGGCGAACAATGGTGTATCTGTATGTGTGTGCGACGTGTGGTCACAAGGGATGATTTGGGGACCGAACGGAAAAACAAGGCCAGCGACGAGCGACTGGGGACTTTGAGCATCGTACGGTGCAAGGAAGAACTTCTACGACGAGGCTAGCAAGCAAGCCTATGTCAAAACTGCTGTGCTCGACCAGAGAGGTGAGTCAGGACTGTGACTCTGTGAGTGAGAATCAACGACTTTGGAACTTTCGTATAGTTTACAGCTTAATTCTGGCCTTTCGTTTGTTTTATTTTAATAGGTGTCTGTGTGCTATTGCATTTTTAATTTTAATGGTTGTCCGTGTGGTATTACAGTTTTGTTTCTTATCATTTCATTTCATTTCATTTCATTTATTATCCCTTAAAGCCCCGCCAGGGGCATTACATAAGGGGGCAATACAAAGAAGCACAGAAGTAGAACTTTTATACAATAAAAACAACAAACAAAACATAGAAACAAGATGTGGTTGAGCACTGGCCATAGGTAGGAGCATCGCACTGATTACATATTAAATATAGACGATACAGCATGTCCTGAAGAGGTCAGAGTCACTGATGAGCACTACATGGTCCGGTAGATTGTTCCACTCTATTATGGCAAGGGGAAGAAATGAGCTGTTAAAAGCGACAGTGGAACCATGGTTGCGACGTACACCAAGGGAGTTAAAAAGTCGTCGGGATGAACGATGTGGTTCTAACAGTAGAGACTGTCTGAGTAGAAGGTGGTAATAAAAAATCTTCTGGAAAAGACAGATGCGTGATATTTTTCGGCAAGAAATGAGAGTGGGGAGGCATAAGGAAGCCTTCATGGCCGACACACTGGCAGTGCGTTCATAGTTAGAAAGAATGAATCGGGCAGCACGATTCTGAATAGATTCTAAGGTGTTAGTGAGGTAAATCTGGTGTGGGGACCAAATGGCAGCAGCATACTCAATCTTCGGACGCACAAAAGTTTCGTACGCCAGCTGGCGCAAAGCTGGAGGGGCTGAGTGCAGACAACGTCGAATGTAACCAAGCGTTCTGGAAGCCTCGGCGTGTATGGAGTCAATGTGGAGGGTCCAAGACATACGGCAGGAAAAATGAACGCCTAGGTATTTGTACGATTGAACACACTCAATTGTTGATGAGCCTAGAGAATATTTGAAAAGAGATGGGGAATGTTTTCGAGAAAAACAGACAAACTTACATTTAGAGTGGTTTAGTAACATTAGCCATTGATCACACCATTTGGTTATATTATCGAGGTCTTTCTGAAGAAGAAGGTGATCGGAGGAGCAATTTATTTGGCGATAAATGACACGATCATCAGCAAATAAACGCATGTTAGAGGTGATAGAATTTGGAAGGTCGTTAATAAAGATCAAGAAAAGAAGCGGACCTAGGACACTGCCCTGTGGGACCCCGACAAAACATCGGTAAGGTTTGATTCTAAAGTGTTGACGACTGTATATTGGACTCTGAAGAGAGAAAGCTGCGAATCCAAGATACGATTAAGGGATAAATATTGAGTCGCGATAGTTTTGCGAGTAGGCGTAGGTGAGGAACCCGATCGAAAGCTTTGGAAAAGTCTATGAAGATGGCATCCGTTTGAGAGAGTGAGTCAAGGTTAGTGTGCAGGTCGTGAGAAAATTCAAAAAGTTGGGTGTCGCAGGAATAACCCTGGCGGAAACCATGCTGGTTTTGGAAAAAAAGTTATTACAGGTTAGGTGATTCATAACGTTAGAGAGGATGATATGCTCTAAAAGCTTCGATGCAATGCATGTGAGCGATATGGGACGATAGTTATCAGGAAGGGATCGATCACCGCTTTTGAAGACAGGGATGGCCCGGCCAATCTTCCAGTCCGATGGAACGCAGCCGTCTGACAATGACTGGTTAAAAATTAGCTGAAGAAATAAACAGGAGATGTCTCTCGTGTTCTTCAGTATTTTTGAGCAAATTGTATCAGGTCCCGGGGCAGAAGATACCCTTCAGTTTATCTACAAGATTAGAAATTCCAGATGCAGTGACAGTGATCGGAGGCATTTGGGAAAACGGAAGTAGAGGAGGGAGGGAATATTTTCTGGTGGATCATCTTTTTCTTTTGAATGGGGGAAGTGCTAGTTCGGTGTTTTGGCGCTTTTATGTATAAAACTTCTTTTGCAAACCATATTCCCTGTCTGCTCCCTCAACAACCAATCCCACCAAAGGGCTTTGACTTTCCGACGTGGAATGATATGTTAAGATGTTTTCTAACTAGTGATGGCCAGCACTCTATCTTTGTAGCATACATGCTTGTCGGAATGACGAATTCCAAAACCAGGCCAATAAAGATTGGTCTGTGGCCTATTCTGTAGATATATCTACGTAAATACACGTTTGGCAGTGTGGGATAGCAGTAAAATGTAGATTTTGTAGATATTCATAGAAATGATTTTTGTGATCCCATGTCTGAACCTGGAAAGTATGGTACCTGCCCCATGGCAATAATTTTCATGTGATGATAGAAGGAGCATCACATGAAAATTGCTTTACATGTGGTGGGTACCCTATTTGCTAGGCCCAAACACGGAATCATATGAAGCAGTCTGTATATGGTATAGAAGGAATTGGGCAGATATTGGTATGTAAGGAATTGGGCAGATATGACTTTATCCATCCAGATATGGCATGATTATGCATATCTTCCCATATCTGCCCAATTCCTGATATATCCATATCTATTTTTGATACGAGTCCAGATATGACATTTTTGTAAGGGAGTTCATGTGACTCTCCTGAGGTCATGTGACAGGTCACGTGACCCCCTTCCCGATGTCATGTGACCTCCCCAGCCCGAGGACATGTGACCCCCCCCCCCCCCCCCGCCCCCAGGGAGCTTGGCTGGCTTCGAACCAGAGACCTTTCGTGCAGTAGCCCGACGCGGTACCTGTCCGCCAAAATTAAATAATTAATTACTTATTTAATTAGGTGGGGGAGGAGGGAAGAGGAGGAAGAGACGAGGGGAGGAGGTTGAAGGATGAGGGCAAGAGGAAGAGGTGAAGGAGATGAACGGGGAAGAGGAGGAGGAGGGAGGAGGAGGAGATTTAAGGATGAGGGAGGAGGGGGTATACCCTCCCCTCAGTACCCTTCCCTCCTCCTCCTCAAGAGCTGTGCTCTAATTCGTGAATACAGGGAGTTGTAAACGGCTTTCACTTTTTCTTTTTTCTATATTATCACAAAATTTATCTTCGCTATATCCGCGGGAGCCGCTCAATTTCCTTCGGGAAAAACAGATTCAAATGCATTGACAAAGTGCATACGGGAATGGGAAATCGTGATCGCTTGGCTGTAGCCGCTATTTCGTTATAACCGACTTGGTTATAACCGGTCTCGATAGTACTGCATTTTTGGCAAACGAGGGTTGGATTTTTTTTCGCATTTAAAACGCGCGGCCTTGTATGCCGGCCAGAATCGCCGCGGATCCGTGCAACTGTGTGACCCACCAAAGTTTATCATTTCTTCTTATTTCCGCTCCGAGCCAAACTCCGCATCAATGCTCTACGTGTAGGTATGTCATGCAAAACGTGTTTTTATGTAAGTCTGAGTTCCATTTCTTGTGTTGGACGTTCGAAAAAATAGCGGCCGTGCCATTTGGAAACCCGCCCTGTCGTCGTTCCCACACATGGAGATCTGGTAATGCCATGACTCACGTCGGAGAGAGGTTTTCTAAAGTACTTCGAGGAGGTTGACGCCGACAGTTTTCGGCCAAAAATAAAGAAAAGAGAAGGCGATTTTGCGATTTCTCCGTGGCAAACAGGGAAATGGCGTCGTCGAGGCTTTTGACTTGGCGGGCCCGGCCGTTGGCGCGACGCAGAATGAGTTTGAGATCTTGGTGTCCGCTTTTTATAGCTTTATATCATATAAAAAGTTTGCCCGGTAACAAAAACAAGACAGCCAGGGGGATAGACGAAGCGGATTCTATGGCGTCTATCGAAGCTGACAATTATGTGAGCCCCCTTCTGTTGCCCTTACAGATCACGAGGTAGATTTCGTAAAAAAGTGTGGCAGGTTTGTGTGACAGCGTGTGGGCGTGGCTGATGCCGAATGTTATTCATTTGATTTGTTTGTTCTCTTTCCTTCCTCCTTTATGTGTTCATTTCTCTTTTGCAGAGCAATAAACTTTCAGTTGTAAGTCAGCGCCATGTCGGTGCGTTTGTTCGTTCTGGTCCTACGCCTTTGTTGCGCTGTTCCCAGCAAACAGTACAAAACTAGATTTGACAATATGCAATAGTTTTTGACAGAGCTTTGGTAAAACAGCACATAAGATTTACACACAGAAGGCGTGGACATACTTTCCTAATATAGGCCTCCGGTTATACCTTTGCCGGTTACAAAGTGTAGAGACACATTTGATATACAAGTCTATTTCTCTAAAGCCGGCAGACAAGGAAGGAGGTCTTGTGACTATATGCCAGGACGTTTTTGGAAACAAAGCCTTCACTGCCATTGACTCGGTTTTCAACTGCCACACTGATATTTTATTTGTTTATGTAAAATGTGAGGCAAAAGTTATGTCGGGCGCTGGATTCAAAGAAGCTGTACTCGTGTATAGACCGCAGCAAAAGTAAAGTTTCAAGTTATTTTTAGTGGAAGAAGTTGACAGTCACTCACGAGTAATCATATCAGAAAGAGGAACCTGGCGAAGGGCTGTAGGACTACTTTTACAAGAAAAACTTAATCTATACCAAGTCGGCGACGCCGGATGCTTACACATACAGAAACTCAAATGACGCGTTGGGACAGTCCTGACGCATTTTGAAATGAGCTTGGCGCCAAAGGCTATCAAGGCAGTATTCAATGCATCATCAACAGTACCTGTCTTGAGGCTAAAGCCTCAAGACAGGTACTGTTGATGATGCATTGAAAACTGCCTTGAAAGCCTTTGGCGCCAAGCTCATTTCTTGAAAATGCGTCAGGACTGTCCCAAAGTGTCATTTGAGTTACTGTATGTGTAAGCATCCGGCGTCGCCGACTAGGTATAGATTAAGTTTTTCTTGTAAAAGTAGTCCTACAGCCCTTCGCCAGGTTCCTCTTTCTGATATGATTACTCGTGAGTGACTGTCAACTTCTTCCACTAAAAAATAACTTGAAACTTTACTTTTTGCTGCGGTCTATACACGAGTACAGCTTCTTTGAATCCAGCGCCCGACATAACTTTTGCCTCACATTTTACATAAACAAACAAAATATCAGTGTGGCAGTTGAAAACCGAGTCAATGGCGAGTGAAGGCTTTGTTTCCAAAAAACGTCCTGGCATATAGTCACAAGACCTCCTTCCTTGTCTGCCGGCTTTAGAGAAATAGACTTGTATATCAAATGTGTCTCTACACTTTTAACCGGCGGAGGTGTAACCGGAGGCCTATATTAGGAAAGTATGTCCACGCCTTCTGTGTGTAAATCTTATGTGCTGTTTCTGACCAAAGCTCTGTCAAAAACTATTGCATATTGTCAAATCGAAGTTTTGTACTGTTTGCTGGGAACAGCGCAACAAAGGCGTATGAGACCAGAACGAACAAACGCACCGACATGGCGCTGACTTACAACTGAAAGTTTATTGCTCTGCAAAAGAGAAATGAACACATAAAAGGAGGAAGGAAAGAGAACAAACAAATCAAATGAATAACATTCGGCATCAGCCACGCCCACACGCTGTCACACAAAACCTGCCACACTTTTTTACGAAATCTACCTCGTGATCTGTAAGGGCAACAGAAGGGGGCTCACATAATTGTCAGCTTCGATAGACGCCATAGAATCCGCTTCGTCTATCCCCCTGGCTGTCTTGTTTTTGTTACCGGGCAAACTGTTTATATGATATAAAGCTATAAAAAGCGGACACCAAGATCTCAAACTCATTCTGCGTCGCGCCAACGGCCGGGCTCCGCCAAGTCAAAAGCCTCGACGACGCCATTTCCCTGTTTGCCACGGAGAAATCGCAAAATCGCCTTCTCTTTTCTTTATTTTTGGCCGAAAACTGTCGGCGTCAACCTCCTCGAAGTACTTTAGAAAACCTCTCTCCGACGTGAGTCATGGCATTACCAGATCTCCATGTGTGGGAACGACGACAGGGCGGGTTTCCAAATGGCACGGCCGCTATTTTTCGAACGTCCAACACAAGAAATGGAACTCAGACTTGCATAAAAACACGTTTTGCATGACATACCTGCACGTAGAGCATTGACGCGGAGTTTGGCTCGAGCGGAAATAAGAAGAAATGATAAACTTTGGTGGGTCACACAGCTGCACGGATCCGCGGCGATTCTGGCCGGCATACAAGGCCGCGCGTTTTAAATGCGAGAAAAAATCCAACCCTCGTTTGCCAAAAATGCAGTACATTATCGAGACCGGTTATAACCAAGTCGGTTATAACGAAATAGCGGCTACAGCCAAGCGATCACGATTTCCCATTCCCGCATGCACTTTGTCAATGCATTTGAATCTGTTTTTCCCGAAGGAAATTGAGTGGCTCCCGCGGATATAGCGAAGATAAATTTTGTGATAATATAGAAAAAAGAAAAGTGAAAGCCGTTTACAACTCCCTGTATTCACGAATTAGAGCACAGCTCTTGAGGAGGAGGAGGGAAGGGTACTGAGGGGAGGGTATACCCCTCCTCCCTCATCCTTAAATCTCCTCCTCCCCCTCCTCCTCCTCTTCCCCGTTCATCTCCTCACCTCTTCCTCTTGCCCTCATCCTTCAACCTCCTCCCTCGTCTCTTCCTCCTCTTCCTCCTCCCCCACCTAATCAAATAAGTAATTAATTATTTAATTTTGGCGGACAGGTACCGCGTCGGGCTACTGCACGAAAGGTCTCTGGTTCGAAGCCAGCCAAGCTCCCTGGGGGCGGGGCGGGGGGGGTCACATGTCCTCGGGCTGGGAGGTCACATGACATCGGGAAGGGGGTCACGTGACCTGTCACATGACCTCAGGAGAGTCACATGAACCCCTTACAAAAATGTCATATCTGGACTCGTATCAAAAATAGGATATGGATATATCAGGAATTGGGCAGATATGGGAAGATATGCATAATCATGCCATATCTGGATGGATAAAGTCATATCTGCCCAATTCCTTACATACCAATATCTGCCCAATTCCTTCTATACCATATACAGACTGTTTCATATGATTCCGTGTTTGGGCCTAGCAAATAGGGTACCCACCACATGTAAAGCAATTTCATGTGATGCTCCTTCTATCATCACATGAAAATTATTGCCATGGGGCAGGTACCATACTTTCCAGGTTCAGACATGGGATCACAAAAATCATTTCTATGAATATCTACAAAATCTGCATTTTACTGCTATCCCACACTGCCAAACGTGTATTTACGTAGATATATCTACAGAATAGGCCACAGACCAATCTTTTATTGGCCTGGTTTGGAATTCGTCATTCCGACAAGCATGTATGCTACAAAGATAGAGTGCTGGCCATCACTAGTTAGAAAACATCTTAACATATCATTCCACGTCGGAAAGTCAAAGCCCTTTGGTGGGATTGGTTGTTGAGGGAGCAGACAGGGATATATGGTTTGCAAAAGAAGTTTTATACATAAAAGCGCCAAAACACCGAACTAAGCACTTCCCCCATCTCAAAAAAAAAAAGATGATCCACCAGAAAATATTCCCTCCCTCCTCTACTTCCGTTTTCCCAAATGCCTGCGATCACTGTCACTGCATCTGGAATTTCTAATCTTGTAGATAAACCGAAGGTATCTTCTGCCCCGGGACCTGATACAATTTGCTCAAAAATACTGAAGAACACGAGAGACACCTCCTGTTTATTTCTTCAGCTAATTTTTAACCAGTCATTGTCAGACGGCTGCGTTCCATCGGACTGGAAGATTGGCCGGGCCATCCCTGTCTTCAAAAGCGGTGATCGATCCCTTCCCTGATAACTATCGTCCCATATCGCTCACATGCATTGCATCGAAGCTTTTAGAGCATATCATCCTCTCTAACGTTATGAATCACCTAACCTGTAATAACTTTTTTTCCAAAACCAGCATGGTTTCCGCCAGGGTTATTCCTGCGACACCCAACTTTTTGAATTTTCTCACGACCTGCACACTAACCTTGACTCACTCTCTCTAAACGGATGCCATCTTCATAGACTTTTCCAAAGCTTTCGATCGGGTTCCTCACCTACGCCTACTCGCAAAACTATCGCGACTCAATATTTATCCCTTAATCGTATCTTGGATTCGCAGCTTTCTCTCTTCCAGAGTCCAATATACAGTCGTCAACACTTTAGAATCAAACCTTACCGATGTTTTGTCGGGGGTCCCACAGGGCAGCGTCCTAGGTCCGCTTCTTTTCTTGATCTTTATTAACGACCTCTCCAAATTCTATCACCTCTAACATGCGTTTATTTGCTGATGATCGTGTCATTTATCGCCAAATAAATTGCTCCTCCGATCACCTTCTTCTTCAGAAAGACCTCGATAATATAACCAAATGGTGTGATCAATGGCTAACGTTACTAAACCACTCTAAATGTAAGTTTGTCTGTTTTTCTCGAAAACATTCCCCATCTCTTTTCAAATATTCTCTAGGCTCATCAACAATTGAGTGTGTTCAATCGTACATAGTACCTAGGCGTTCATTTTTCCTGCCGTATGTCTTGGACCCTCCACATTGACTCCATACACGCCGAGGCTTCCAGAACGCTTGGTTACATTCGACGTTGTCTGCACTCAGCTCCTCCAGCTTTCGCCAGCTGGCGGCACGAAACTTTTGTGCGTCCGAAGATTGAGTATGCTGCTGCCATTTGGTCCCCACACCAGATTTACACTTCACTAACACCTTAGAATCTATTCAGAACCGTGCTGCCCGATTCATTCTTTCTAACTATGAACGCACTGCCAGTGTGTCGGCCATGAAGGCTTCCTTATGCCTCCCCACTCTCATTTCTTGCCGAAAAATATCACGCATCTGTCTTTTCCAGAAGATTTTTTATTACCACCTTCTACTCAGACAGTCTCTACTGTTAGAACCACATCGTTCATCCCGACGACTTTTTAACTCCCTTGGTGTACGTCGCAACCATGGTTCCACTGTCACTTTTAACAGCTCATTTCTTCCCTTGCCATAATAGAGTGGAACAATCTACCGGACCATGTAGTGCCTCATCAGTGACTCCGACCTCTTCAGAACATGCTGTATCGTCTATATTTAATATGTAATCAGTGCGATGCTCCTACCTATGGCCAGTGCTCAACCACATCTTGTTTCTATGTTTTGTTTGTTGTTTTTATTGTATAAAAGTTCTACTTGCTGTGCTTCTTTGTATTGCCCCCTTATGTAAATGCCCCTGGCGGGTCCTTTAAGGGATAATAAATGAAATGAAATGAAATGAAAT
>JAZHYW010028096.1:0-19564 GCA_037355805.1 Ixodes ricinus | reverse complement strand
TATTACATTGCTTGTGAAAGGGTGGATAAACTGATTTCGTGAATTCTTTGTGGTTGAAAACACCAGTGTATCACCATTCTTGCTTGTAGCGTAATGTTATAGTTTTCGATGCTATTTCTTGTAACCCATTGACAAGTGACATGTTACGTTCATCGTTTGAGTCAAACTTCTGCCTTGGTTTGCAGAGATGAGGTCGCGAAAATTCCATGTCGTGCGTATTTGTTCAGAATATTGTTAAGGTTTAAGGGGAAATTAACATGTATCAGTTATGGATGAACAACCAATTATTTGCTGAGCAAGCGATTCATTCTTGGTTTGTGAAAATGTTCACGAGTTAATATTTCTTTAAATCGCTGAGGTTTCCTTTTTTTTATGTTGTTTTGTTGCTCTTCCTACATTTCTTCTGTGTAGGTGGTATGTCGGGGCATGCCAGGCATCCCGAAAAAAGCGACCGGGGACTGGCTCGTTATCTCCACTCCACCTTCTGTACGCGTCATACAGAAAACCAGTCTTTCTGTGTGCGCATTCTGTTGGGCCATGCCGAATATACCGAAGGGAAGCCTGCCGCGCCCTGGTTCTGTCTACGTTAAAGCTGCTTTGTGAGGGCGTTGCAGCCTGAACCGAAGGTTTGTTTTGTTTGTGTTGGGCTTGTGTTCGGTCGCTCCATGCGGGTATGCTGAAGGGAAACGGTCGGGGTCCGGCTCGTTAGCGGAAGGGCTGCTTTCTGTACATGTTCAACCGAGGGTGAAGGTTGACCACGTCCCCAACCTTCCAGCGACGCTGTTGAAGCTGGAGGGAGTGTAAAAGTGATTTGTCTGTTTTTCTCCTGGAAAAAAAGAAAAGGAAAAGAGAAAAACCCGCGAAACTGAGAGTTCTGATGGGTACCAAGAAGCTCGGTTCTGATTCGTCAAATTGAGTGGCTTTCAGAATGCTGGTAGTTCTTATACATGGAAGGGAACTAGCGGGAAAAGGGGCACGGAAGTCCCGAGCAGTCGGAGCCGCTGCTCTCCCTGTCCTGCGGTCGTGAAGACGACAAGGATATGAAAATGCCTTTGGAATGTTATTGTTCTCCCTCGAGTTATGTTGGTTTCCTGTGTAGTACCACGTGGTGCTAGTGTTGCAGTGTGAGTCCATGAGGAGGTGCACCCGAGAAAATCGTCCGACCGACTGGACCAAGAGCTACGGAGGAGGCAACCACACACCCCCTGGACCAGCGACAATCCGGCAGATAAGAATTTCATTATCACTTGTACTTTGTAGGGCCCATTTTGAGTCTGCGGCTATGTATTGAGCGGCTCTTTGGTTTTCTGTCTGTCTGGTTGAGAGCGCACGGCGTCTACAATTACGCCAAGAGATTTTTCCTGTTGTTGTTGTTGTTTGGAGAAAATAGTAGAAATCTTGTAATTTTATCCTCCACCCTGTGGTCATCGCCCCTGCTCACTTTTACACCATGCGTGGCCCTAGCGCCTGTCAACCAGTCGAACAATTTTGTTCTTCTTTTGTTTGCAAATGAGATGTGGCCTTTGTCTTTTTTTACGTTATTTCAACTAATTGACATACCGATCCATGGACGTCGTGACAAGTGCAGCATATTTCCCGTTGTGACACTGCTTTTACTGATCCAATGCCGCCACTGACATTCCATCGAACCTTCACGGACATCCACCAGGTGGTTTTTGGTTAAAGTTTAATTTAGTTTAAAATGTGTTTTCTCATATTTTCCATGCATTACAGTCGCCAGACGGATTATTCGGACTTCGCAGGGACCAAAAAACGTCCGAATAATAGAGCAGTCCGAAAAATCAGCAGATTGAAAAACTTGCCTTTATTACTTCTAAATGGGCTTAAAAAAGCGTAAATAGTGCCTTGCTTCGGGTTACGCCTGCGTGCCTTGTTTTAGGTTACGCCTCCGTTTGCGGTCGGCAACTTTCCATTAGCTTGAGAATCGCTACCTTCTTTTCTAGCGTTACGGTCGAGTACTTTCTGCGCTTCTTAACAACACATCGCAACGGCAGAAGAACAGATGGGGCCATGAGCATCCAAGCCAGCGTTGTTTGAATGAGATAAGAGCGCAAATCCACGAGCGCTAACCGGCGACTGCGAAAGTCGGGCGGAGGCGCGAGGGATGGAAGGAAACAAAGCAAAATGATAATAATGATGATGACGATGATGACGTGCAGCTAAATGGAAAAAAAAGGGCTAGCCTAGCATCACCCAGCAGTAGGACTCAGGAGTACTCAGGTAGCGCTGCCAAACCAAGCCAATCCATTTGAAGCCAACATAGTAATTCAAAATGGCCGCTTCTCGGCAATGTTTCCCGCTGATAGCTCCGTGATGATTTTGTCCGAATAATCAAACTTTCGGACTTCAAGCAGTCCGAAACATTGGTCGTGAATATGCACTATTTCTATGGGGTAAGTCACGGTTCCTCGTTTAGGTTTGAAACATTGAACAAGTCCGAATTATCGGAGTCCGAATAAACAGTCGGCGACTGTACTGGTGTTTCTCAACTCCTACTGCAACCTGCTTTATGTTGAAGCAACGGGATGAGCTCAGGAATTTGGTTTCTAAACTGCTAGTCTTAGATACACCATTAAAAAAAATATATCCTGTAGTACCATTTTCTTGGGGTATTTTACACCACAACATGTGGCAAGTCACTGACAAAACAAAGGATGGATTAGCTGGATCCTCTGCATTTCAAAGTTCTTCTGGGGCAAAATGTTCACTGCAATCCTTCCAAAATCTGGAAATTTCCCTGCAATAATTCTTTACGTAAAAGACCAGGTGGCCGATATTTTTTACTGCAGTGGTTGGCATAGCTTTCTCCGACTTACGAGCAGAGGTGGGGCTGGAACCGACAAAAGCCCCTAGAGGGTCGCCTACCTCGTTGGATGGACCGCAGCAACTTGAGTGGGTCTGCCGTCGCATGCTTTTTCCCCGCTGGACTCTCCTCGGCGTGCCAAGCACCCAATGCTTTCTGGCAGATGTCCATGACACGAAGCAGTGCGGGTCTCACGATTCCAAGAATGCAGCCTCTTAGACTCTGCACGATTTTGTAAGTGGCCAGTGAAAAGAGTGAATAAAATGCACAGTGCACGAAGAAATATTCCCTGCAAAAACAAGAATAATGCAAACCAAACATGCTGACAACTAAAGTGGCCAGGGCTAAAGCACTGCACGGGCCGGAATTCCTAGGCCCGGCACGACCCGGCCCGGTAGAGGCACGGCCAGGTAGAGGCACGGACGGTAGAAGCACGGACGGTAGAGGCACGGCCCGGTAGAGGCACGGCCCGGTAGAGGCACGGCCCGGTAGAGGCACGGCCCGGGCCCGGGTTGGAGCTCTGACAGATTATTTAATTTCTAGGCCCGGCCCGACCTGGTCCGGAAAAGACACTGCCCGGGCCCGGCAGAATTTTTAAACAGAATCTTCCAGCCCGGCCCGAGCCCGCCAAAAAAATTTTAAATATAAGCCTGAGCCCGGCCCGAGCCCGACAGATTATATATATGAGCCCAAAAAGTTTTCAGGCTTTAACCTAAAAACTGTTTAAGCATAAAGAGAGCATATTTGATTTAAATTTATTTTAAACTTGTACAGAGTTTTTTTTAGAAAACAAAAAGTGGCCAATATTTAATTTATGCACTTTTTGAAGAGATATTAGACTTTTAATTGTTCAATTCATTTAACAGAAACTTTCGTCTCTACATGTTTTTTCAAAAGGCTGTATAAGCATAAAATTATCTATAGTTAGTTTATCTTTGGTGGCATAGTAAGGCTCCCTGCACAAAGTGCCAAATCAAGCTCACGTTCTTTATTTATTTATATTTTTCTTTAGTTTGAAAAGCTGAGGAAAAAGACACTGATGTTGTACCTGTGACTGGAGTGCCCTCGCTTCCTTGACCGCACTGAATCACTATGCTGATAGAATCCATGCGTTTCCTTTTATCCACGTGAAATCTTTCCAAACGCAAGACGTGTTTCTTTTTGTTTCTTTTAACTGCACCGTAGTGATTTTGCGTTCTGCTTGTTTGTTTTCATTGAACCTAAAAGATCAACGAGCACACTTTTTGTTATCAACGATATAGAATTTGTGGCACACAACTGCCCAGCCACGGCCCAAGCAACCCGGGCCTGCACGGCCTGAAAAATTTTTTTGTTCAAGCCCGAGCTTGGCTTGGGCCCGAGAAAATGCGTAATACCCGCCCCGAACCCGGCCCGGGCTCCGGTTTTCGGGCTGGCCGAGGCCCGTGCAGTGCTCTACCTAGGGTCACTTCTCTTTGCAAAAAAATTGCTTCTGCAATAAGACCAAAATGCACATGAATGTTGAGTGCAAGGACACGTAATTCTGATAAAGAAGTGGATGTATGGAAGGAAGAGTGCAAAGCTTTGGGGAATTTCCTTCCATTTCTTTCATCATTCATTCACTTACCATACTGAAAAACAAATTTAGGCCGAAAAAAATTAATTTTGTTCTTGGATAGTTTACACAAAGTGTGGGCTATATCCATGTCTTACTCTAGCTGAAATATTAAAAGATGCAACTCAGAGACCTCTTTTTTTTAATATTTGCTTTAAAATAATTTAACTAAGGCTACTTACGAAGATTTGTCTTCTCTTTTAAAACAATCATTAGTTTTAATGTAGATTTTACAGACCAACTCATGTTTACAAACAAACCAAAGTGCCTCTAGCAGATATTGCTGGCGTCAAGCATGCACGATGGTGTAGACAGAAACCGCCGTCGCCCACAAACAAACCATTGAAATGCAATGTTGTCGGCGTCGGTGTGTGCCCCCGTGCTCTTTTTCGCGTTGGAATTGTTGATTCTACGTCTTCCTGGCAATGTCTCATTACTTGGGCGGCCTCAGCGAAATTACCGAGGCTCGTTACACCGTTACATTCATTCCGCGTGGACGCCGCAGAATGGACGCTGAAGCCTTATTCGCATGACGAGATTCCGTTCGTAATTTTCAGTCACAACGTAGCTCGAGCTGCAAAAGCGTGAATTGTAGCTGAGATGGTCGACGTCAATACTGAAAATAACATGCAGAATCGGACCAAGTGAATCAGGCATAACAAGTTGGTGATGGCCAATGGTAACAATAATCAACGTCTCCTTGTATCTGTTTACACGGAATCTGCTTACCCCAACAAACTTTCCAAATTAGAAGTCTTTTGAGGCCTGCCCTTACTTCTTATCGAAATTACCGGGCCAGCGTTTGGTCTACGGGCCGGTGTCGTCTGAAAGAGCAGACGACAGTTCGATCAATGAGGACGCCGTCTGAACTTGAAGATGCACTAAACGTAGTCTGCAGGTGGTTCGTACAACTTGACGGTTTTTCCCGCATTCATGTTGGAACAAAACAAATAAATCTGATGACCACACGTATCCGTGAATTCAACCCAAAGTGCTTCCCGTCCAAGCAATCGTGGTGCGACGGCGTCTGGTTTTTCCCTTTCACGGAACATATCCACATTCTCGGACGAACCGAGCACATGAAAAGCAACCTTCAAATCTTTCTCGACCCTTTTAGTACAGCCCCAGTTGCGGCATTTTGTTGAGAAGGCAGGTTTTTGTTTAATTTCTTTTAAGACAACGCAGGAATGCATGTCCCGCATGGTGAGTTCCGCTTACAGCCCCAGACCGGAAGTGCGCTCAACGCACCATTACCTCACCTTAACAACAGAGTTGAGTTTGTGCATAGATTTGTGTTCAGATGCAGAAACAACTACCATATTTTCCGGGCTATAGCCCGCGGACTATACATGTTTAAAAGTTTAACTTTCTGGATGTGCGGACTATGTACAGTCGGGGACAAAAGTCTCCAGGACACGCGAGCTGCGACAGAAATAAAGCCCCTCGATGTGTTTGCGTTTGTCTTGCAAGTAGCATCAAATGCGCGAGCGCACGAGGCCCATGTCTCGAGCGGCCCTTGGAAGCAAATGGCGGCGCAGCACTGAATTGAGCGGCCCTTGGAAGCGAATGGCCGCGGAGCACGCGCTTGCGGCACGTGTCTCGCGCGTTTCCACAACAATGGTTGGCGGTACTTGTAAAAAGGCCTTTATCGAGGGGCTTTAGACAGAAACGCATTGCCCTGCCATCTGCCGGCGGGTCGCCTGGTTTCGAGATCACAGAAAAGCGCATGCGCGTCCTACTGTGCCTGACAAGCATGTGCGCTTTCCCGCTCTTCTGCGGCGCGGCGCCTAACTCGGAATCGGGCGCGTGGTACCGCCTCGGAGATAGCGCTTACTGACATGGCACCTATAAAGTCACGGCAGCTCAACTGAGCGATAAGTTTAACTGGTTACAAAGCAAGGTGCGCTGACACGGCGAAATGCGGCGCAATGCCCCAGGCAGTATCTCGAGTTTCGGAATGTGTAGCAGACGCTCGTCAGCCGCCAGCGCTATCTTTGGGACGGTACAACGCGCCCGATTCCGAGTTAGGCGCTGCGCCGCAAAAGAGCAGGAAAACACACATGTTTGCAGGCACAGTAGGACGCGCATGCGCTTTTGTGTGATCTCGAAACCAGGCGACCCGCCGACAGATGGCAGAGCAATGCGTTTCAGCCGCAGCTCGCACGTTCTGGGGACTTTGTCCCCGACTGTACATGCGCGGACTATACAGGAATTTTGTTTTTCAATATCGTTCATTGTGACGAGAAGTGACGGAATTTGTGAATGAAAAAGTATGCTAATGATGATTTATGTATAATATAAATAAAATTCCGCGTTTTCGGTTTTTAATTTTTCAAAATTCGGCATACTTTTTTCAATGTTTATTTTAAAATTCAAATTTCGTTTTTTTTTCGGCGTATGTTTATCTTCAAAACGTTCACCGTTTTTTTCGGTGAATATGAAAGAAACATCATCGGACACCGGATCAGATGATCCTTGTAGCTGTGATTTTGCACTCAAAGAATAACGGCACATATACATACGTGGTCTTTGCTGCAACTTCCGTCAGGACACACCTCAAAATCGCGGAATTCGCGAGCACAATCTTCAGCGCGCTTCTTTTTCCTTCCCATTTGATGACGTGACCGTCTGAGGTGATGACTGTACAGGAACCAGCGGAATGGCAAAAAAAAAATCCATTGTATTTATGTTTTTAATTACAGGGAAGTTTGAAAGAGGGTGTTAAGAAAGGTATTAACGGCTTTCCTCGATGTCCTCTGAAGTGCATGAAGTGAAAACCCTATATACTAGCCCACATCCAAACTTTCTTTAGGACCGGGAACTTGACACACTCAGCCCAATCACAGAAAAGACACTGATGTCCCGCGAAGGCCAATCCAAGACCTCTTTTGTTGCATGTTGATCCTTGGAAGAGGGCAATCACAAAGACGTCACACAATGTCAAACCTTGCAAAGCCCTCTCTCTTCTCTCCACCCCCCTCCCCACCCACCTCGACGCGGCCCTATAATACTGACCTTTTTTGGTTAAAACCGAACTTCAGAAAATGGATTAGACATACTTTTATTGGTTTAAACCGAAAACACTAGAACCTACAAACTGACCTTTTTCGGTTAAAACCGAATTTCCGAAAATGGGTTCGGCGTACTTTTATCGGTTTCCGAAAACTCCGAACTCTATACATATGCTTTGTGAGCTAAGAAAGCAGACATCTGTCAAGGTGTGCCATGTATGAGAAGATTTTGCTGTCGACTAAGAACCAGGTGCAGACTACATAAGCAAAACTTTTGTTTTGGACCTAAATTGGCCCCTGCAGCTATACACCGGGTGCGGACTAAAGCCTGGAAAACATGGTACATAAAAAGTTTTTTTAGTGGACACATTTAGGCTCAGCTATTTCTTATAAGTATGGTGCAACAGCTCATTTTGCTTCTTATGAAATATAGAATACTATTAACTAGCAAAAAGCGGTGTAAATTTCTATAATCTAGCAGAGGAAAATAAAAACGCCATAATGCCTCCTTTTAGAAGCCCCATTGTCTATTCTCCCGGCAGATGGTAGAATAATCCCCCGAAATTCTTAAAGATCACTATCAGTGGCCCGATAGGCCAGTCCCAGTTGGCCAGTACTGTCCCAAGCCACGTTGGACGTTTTCTGGCTTACCGTGTTCAGCGCAAATCTTCAGCGGGCATTCTCGATATTAGAGAGTTTTAGTAGATCGTTCTGATGACTCCGATAACGATACCCGATACTCCGACGCCGCCTTTGCGCATGAATCATATCGTTATCGGGTATTGCTATCGGGGGTATCGGAGGTATCAAAAGAACCTACTAAAACTCTCTATTGCGGGTCGTCAACAGGAAAGAGTCACTCCTTCCTGTTGTTGACGCACAATTTCTAGGCACGAGCCTACCGCAAAACACCGGGCAAGCGCCCACTCAAAATTTTGAGATAATCATAAAAAATGGGGATGGGCGCTTGTCCGGTCATCAATTCTACATATAAATGTACTGTGCATATTTTCTCAGATCTTACAAATTTGGGTATGGGCGCTCAATGTGGTATGGTCGGATGCACGGTATTCTATGGTAGGTATGTATGCATGGATGTACTACAATCATTAAGTGTGAGATTGTGTAAAATATCTAAATAATATTTGAACTGTTTTCGTCTTCAGTGGTCGTTTACATTCGCAATTTTCTTCTCCGATATTCACCGTTTTTGGCGTCTGCACGAGAAAATTCACAGAAAGGCACCGGTATTCTAGAAATAAATAAACACCGATAAACATCAGCCGATTTTGTCATAAATAAACACCGGAAAGTATACACCCTAGTTATAAGTGATTTTCTGAAAATTGCAACCAGAAAATGGGCCCATTTTTGCCTGTTTTCGGTAACTGGCGCCATAGAGTTCCACGTATTTGAAGCTCCGTTGGCCGCCACTTCAGCATTAGAAATTTCAGTACATCACTAATAACTTTCGAATGAGGTTAGTGCTGAAACTTTGCCATCTGATTCGGACCTCTAGCGGAACATTTTGGGTGGAGAAGGAGTGTGCAGCTATACATATTTCATTTTTGCTAATATGCAGTGCGTTTTGTAATAAAAAAAAAAAAAACACTGTAAGTTTTATTTTTCAGGGGTTTGGGGGAACTTTGTGCACATTAACTTTTGCACAGTAAAGACTGAATTCTGAAAGCAACACTTTATTGTTTCACTGAAAATATTTCAGCACCGTACTCAAAGTGATGAGTGATATTTAAATCGGCTCCGTAGAGCCGCGGCGCCGCAGAAAGGTAAGTCGCCCATACCGTGAAGGCACGAAATCGCAAATATTATGGTTGTGCTTCTCGAAAAAATACGTGGACAGGATGGTATACAGGACATTTCGGACGGACGCCCTTCTTCAAGTGATGGACGCGCTGCCGCCTCCAACGATAATAAATAAATATTGTACAATTAAAATTAAAAAAAAATGTAAGCTGACAAAGGCCACAGAAGCATGAGCTCATCTGTTCGCGCCAGAGCTGAACGCAGCAAACACTGATACTGCGGAAATGCCTTTCAAACCTACGAGCTCGCCTTCACGGACTTTGTTAACCGACATGCCTGTGGAAGCAGATGTGGCCCAAGCCTAGGTGGTGTTGCCCAAGCCCGCTCGTGCAGCACAAGCCAAATGACGCGGGAGAAGAAAAAATGCGTGCAACCTCGTACCTTCCCATTTCTCGGCAGCGTCCCGCGTCATCATTTCAAAGCGGTCCGGACCATGAATGGACCGTGACGCTGCTCCACCGCATTACAAACGTAAACTCACTTAAAAACCACCGATTTAAAAGTTGCGAAAACACCAACGAGCCGCCAAGAGCCGCCATGTCTACTCTGTGAGCAGCCGTGCGTAGAGAAAACAATGCAAGTGAAGCCTTCCGACATTGGGTTGTGACTTGCGCCGCCTTGCGAGCTAAGTTCGTGGGTGTTTGCTGGCAGAAATCAAAACCAAAACTTCAAACAAACAGCTGTTTGATGTTTTTCCACCAGCAAACGTGCGAAGTCATGTCGCTAGCATCAAAGACTTGTATTACTCGCTCCATCAACCAGTGCTTCTCTCGAGAGTAAGGGACTTGTTGGAGGCAAACTTAGTTCGGTTCCAGTCGCAGTCCGGGATAGACGTAGGGAGTTTTCTGAACTTGACGGAATTATATCTGAACTCCACAGCTGTCGAATTTGAGGGGGTAAATATGTTCAAAAGAAAGGGGTCTGCATCGGTTCGTCGTTGGCACCGGCGTTGTCCGAGATTTATTTGGCTTCGTTGGATTCGGCCTTGGGACAAGTTGCACAATCATTCCCGGCAGGGTCAGTGATTATCAAGAGATACGTTGATGATATTTTGATATGTTCGGTTGAGAAGGGGCACTGCCTGAGATCAAAGATTTCATACTAAAAGCAGCGCCTGAGTTGACCTTTAGCAGTGAGGAGCCTGATGAAGGTGTGCTGCAATATTTAGATCTTAGGTTGAACACGGTGGACGGGTTGTGCTGGGAGTATGGAAAGCTAGCGGCAAAACCTTTGTTGCCCTACAAAAGTTGCCATTCAAAATTGGTCAAACGAGGGGTAGTGATGTCTCTGCTAGACAACGCTTTAAAAAAATCTTGTCAACACAAAGTACATGAAGCTGTTATAAGACAATTAGAACGCATTAAGGAGGCAGGATATAAGAGTAGCATTGTAGAGGGGGTCGCAAGGAAGTGTGTGGTGAGACTCAGAGGAGAGGTGAGGAAAGAAATGGAGAAACCAGAAAGGGTAGTGTGCATTCCTTATTTCCATAAATTTTCGCACAACTTGTTGGCGGTTGCTGGGAGGTTCGGGATAAAGGTGGTCTTCACTTCCGACTTTAAGTTGAACAGGCTTACGCCGTTCGCGGGAGGGGCGCGGGGTTGTCAGAAACGGCACAGAGAAGCCGCCGTTGATTGCCAGGTTGGTGTAGTATACGATATTCCAATGGCCTGCGGTTTTACCTACGTGGGGCAGACAAAAAGGTGCTTGAATGAGAGACTGCTTGAACACATGAGAGCAGTTAAGAACGGGTCTCCAAACTCGGAGATTGCGAAACATGTACATGAGTGCAACAATTGTCTGCCGGATTGGGGGTCTACTGTTGTTTTGAGCAAAGAAAAAGATTGTGCAAAAAGAGTTTTGAAAGAGACAATTAGAATCACGACTGTAGGCAACTGTATCAGTCAGCCGTCAATCGCACTAGACGAAGCGACCCGGAAATTTTTGCTGTTGTAGAGAATATTTTTTTGTCGGTTGATTTGTTTAGGAGTGGGGTTCTTGTACGTGATACTTAGGCCTTGGAGCATGTGTGAAGGTGTTGTACGTTGGGTTCGACCTTGGGGGGTGCGACAAAGGGGCTTGGGTTGCAGTTCTGTGTATGAAGTGAGTTCGGAGGTTTGAATTGTTATCAGACTAGACGAAAGGACCAAAAAGCTTTTAGTGTTTTTTTTTGTAGTGTGAGGTTTTTGTTTTGCAATGCTGTGTACGAACAAAATGCAATGGCTAAGGGAAAGAAAAAAAAGTCAAGACGAGATGTACTCTGGCTAAAAGTTCCAGTGACGTGTGCAGTTCCGGAAGACGTGTGGGAGAGATGCTATATAAACGACTGTTCAAATAAATTTTAGTAGCTGCGTTTGAGACGTTTTGTGTGTTGTCCCCTTTTTCGTCCGTCGTCTCCGGTTTTCAAAAATGTAAAACTTTTTTTTTTTTGGGGGGGGGGGGGGGGACACGTACAGATTTTTGATTGAGGTTCTTGTTCGCAATTTTTAACGACCTTTACAGGCATTGACAAGAAGAAATATGTAGAATACCTACTTATGTTTCAACTCGAATAGATCATTCGAGAAATATAAGGGAACATTTTTGTTGGACAGATCATAAGAAATTTTTGTTTGTTCCCACACAATAATGTTCGTCTGTGAAAAAACGGTTAAAGTGCAGGCGAGCTGGTGTGTTATACATAATGATTTGAAAACCTGAGACTGTGGTTTTTAAACGGAAAATCGTCTGTTGGTTGTTATGTATGCGTATGTTCGTTATTGATATCTGCACATTAAAATGTCGTTTTTTGTGTTGTCTTTTTTTTACATACAAGCTAGCTTTGCCTGCTGTAACGCCGAGCTTTCCGTGCGCAAGCTTTTATTTATTTAATTTATTTATTTTTATAAAAGAAATAAAAGAACGGCAGGGCGCGTCAATCAATTACGCCCAGTCTCCAGCAAGCGGTCCGTGTCTTCCACCATGCTTCCACTGTGCTTGGCTGCTCGCGCGCGTGCTCGAGGTGCACGACACACTGCAGCATTGCCGAAGGCGCTGGAGACGCGTCTACTGAAGCTCTTCTGCAAATGCTTTCGGTGCGGTCAAGGCAAGGCGACCAAAGCATAAAGACTCCTGCATTGCCTCATAACCCCGGCTCCTCCACTATCCCGTTTCAACTTTTCTAAATGCCAGCTGTTTCTTTTTTTTTTTCTGTTAACGAGGAGATATTTTGATGGCGCCCTCTTATAACTTTCATATCCGTGACGGTCCACCATCGGAATTTGCCGAAATACGTTGAGATTTGCCTCGCCGTGATGCAAACGACGAGTTTGGTGGTGTGTGTCAAAAGCAGTTTGGAAGCCTGGAACCTTCCTAAACTAATACCGTCAGTACTATGAGTCTGACATTATAGTCTTCGTCGACAAAATCGTCATTAATAGACATTTCCGGAAAGTCCCAGAGACCTTGCAGATTCGCCCGCCAACCTTCCTTCCGACGCCATCTTTGGAGGCGCGCTGTCCGTTTGCGGCGTGCGAAAGCGGCGCGTAGCGACCGCGCGACTGCTGTGTTCCAAATATAAAGTTGAGGAACAAACCGATGTAATGATTCGGATCGTGTCGTTTTTCTTTTCAAGCTAAAAGTATTTTAGCCGACGTTTGAATAGCCGTAGCGCTTTCCTGTACTATTCACGTTCCTAAAAAGAGCACGTGCGCGTTAGTGTTGTGTGCTTTTACAGGGCCCCTAAACTTCTTTTAATATATGACACTTTCCACGATGACATGAAGGGCTCAGTGATATTTGTATGTACCATCAGCGAGCATCTATTATTTTATGTGATTTTTTGGGAGCTTGATGTTGACTAGCATCGTAGCTTCGCTCGCGCAGGGCAACGGCGAGGTCCAGACAACATAACTAAAATACACTGCTTTGAGCTTGTTTTTTCCCCTTAAGCAGGTTTTTACACCCGATTGAAGGCTGATGCAAAGTGCAGAAGAGCTGAGCAACGTAACAACTTCGTTTAGCACATGAATGATAAAGACAACGGCGCTCGAAAAGCAAAGGCGAACGCTCGCTTACTTTACGCTGTATCCTTATTATCACGCGACTCTCACATTTCAAGAAACATTTTCGAGATGTAGAGCGTAAGCATAAAAGCGGACTTTTCACTTCTAACCTGGACATGTTGACTAGTTTAACGGTCGCGCTTGCTCGCAATTCCCGACAGATCGGGTTCGCGCTGCGGGAGAAGCTTTTTATTTGTAGCTAACACTGCAAGCAACAATTTTGATGAGCACTGGTCGAATTCTGTTGCGTGTAAGCATGAAATTTAAAAGCGCTCTGAGATATGTGACCGCGCTACCAGGAGGAGCACATTAAAATGTCGCTGACATTTATTCAGGCAGTTTCTCTAAAGGAGCCGAAGAGTATAGACGCGCAAGTACTGAATTTATTTGTTTGTATTATAATTAGGATTATGAAAGGAAAATGTTCCGGCTTTCCGTAAAATAGTATTTTTTTTGTTTGTTTGTTTTTTATGCGTTATATATTCCGCATACTTGCACTGCGGCGACACGCTGGTCATTTCCTATTACGCTTGTAAGGTCGTTAAAAATTGTAGGGGTGGTTCCCGTTTCGACCCATTCCCAATTCAACCTTCCCGTTTGTACCTTCCGGTTTCGACACGGCTCAAAACGACCTTCCCGTTTCATCCTTTTTCCCATATCGCCCTATCCCGAAAAACCCCGCTTCGGCCGTCGTTTGTTATCAGCTAGGTCGGTTCGTTTGTATTGTTCGTTAACGGTTGATTAGGTTCAAGTGTCCAATGTCTGCCCTCCTGCTGACTTCACTTCTCCCTCTCCCGAAACAGCCTTGGAGACATGGCACCATAAGATAAACACGGTGTCAGGGAGGGCTCACCCGAACATTTACAGCTTCGTCGATTTGATCAAACGGGATGAGGCTTTGGCAAGGGTATCTTTGCAGCAGCCTGCAAAGAGTGGTGCCGTGCGGGCCAGGGGGCTCAAGTGGGTCAGCTAGAACCGCAAACAATCAGAACTGGAGTGTCGCCTTTCTGATGGCACGATTTCCCTGTTCGACTTTCTCAACAAGACGAAGGCATTTTCTGGTCTATGATGTTTTCCTGTGTGCGCGAGTGTTTAGTGTTTGAAATTGTAAAAGAAAATAAAGTCGCAATCATATGCCTGTCACCCTGTCTGATTTATCGCTCTCCAAAATATGAAGATCACTAATATGAGGTTTTAGAATTACGTACGCAAGCACTTTCGGTACCCTGAATATAGCGTCGCGATGGCGACGCTATTTTTAGCTTACCCACTGTGCTTGTGTACGCAGGACCTCATTATTGTACGCAGCGCGAACGAGCGATCGGCAATGTTGCTGTTTATCTGATAGAACAAAAAGGCTCCATAAAAGCTATTCTTGTCGATGAAAGTACTCATCTGAGCCAGCACCCTAAGCCCTCAAATTTGGTGCCTGCTAATACCATTTCAAAGTAAAATTTAATGAAAAGCGTCAAGGTCGTCTTGTCAGTAACGGTGTCGCAGAGTGAGGGGAACTCCGGCGATTTTTTGAGCAACCCCAACTAACTATATTTTCGAAATCGCCGTCCTTTACTCTTTCCGGTATGCTATTTAGTATCGCGAAATTCAGAATAGTTATTGTGAAATCGGCCAATGAAAATGACGCCAAAACCAAGATTCGAATATACCCGCGCTTTTCATTGCCGTGACGTCACGGGTGGGCAGGCTTGCGGTTCGAGCGGACAGTCTAAAAATGAACTATGCCGAGCATTTGTTTCGTGCTGCTGCGCGGGAGCTGGAGCGACCTTCCACAGCATTCATTTGACACCATAAAACCGTTTGTAATCAGTTGGGAACAAAGTCTACAGCCCAAAGAGTGAACCCCTGCCCACCCATGACGTCACTTTTTCAATGTTGCCAGTAGAGCTTTTCACTTTGAAAAACACGATGAGGACCAAAATTGTAAATTCTGTAACTTCGCGAAAAAAAGTTATTTTGTCCAAATATTTGGGTTACTATTTCAGCTATGTTTGTTGGTGTTTTTAGCAAGTTTTTAGGCAAATCAGGGACTATGAAGGAAACGGCGGAGTACCCTTTTGCCCGGTCCTAAGAAGTCGAACTATATAGCTCCTACGGAGCAGAGTAGCGCAGTCCTTTGAACCGCGCGTTTTGCCGACAACATGGCCGACAGAGCAGCTCGACGCGAGTCACGTGGTACTCAGGGTTCCAGGAGGCGGCCCGCCCTATGGGAGAATACATGGAGATCGACGCAACACGGCTAATTAAAAAATAAACGACGAGTTCACACTTTTCGAAACTAGTTTGTCGTGAAGTTGGTAAAGCACTAAACACTTCATCAAAGTTTTAATAATATTGGATGCGTGTGCAAATTTTGAGAAGGCAATTTCCAAGGCAATGGCGTTTGAAGCAGACGATTTTTGCCCGCAGCGGAGATGGGCTCTTTGGGTTGGCCGGAGCGGGTCACGTGGACGCTGTGACGTCGCCGCGTCGTCTGCTGCATGATGCCGCTCGTGCAGTTTTTAAAAACAAATTACGTCCTTACTTGGCACACAACTCAGAGCAAATGATTCTAATATGTTCCTTTATTATGTCAAAAACTATTGTCGTTCCGTACATCTCCACAACATTGAAGAAACAACGATTTTCGCACGTTCCCCATGCATTTCTGACCGGAGTTGAACTCCTCTCCTCGCCGCTCCTTACGCGCACGCAACGCCACGGCTCATCTTGGCTGCCCCGTGCAGCAGCTCTATGGCGTCGGCTTCCATCTGACCACACCAGAACTTTCCCACCCGACGCCGACGAACTCAAGACTATAATGAGGGCTGCCCTACGGGCCACGTAGTGCAGCGCCAGTATTGACACACAAACTGACCCGTGAACAACTATGAACAATAGGACCCAGGCTGGGCCCGCAGGCCTTTTGGTATGGGCACCCTGCCTTCTGCGGCCCTTGCAGGCCTGGATCTCCTAAAATATATGCAAATAAAGTATTATTATTATTATTACCTCCGGGCGTTCGCTGCTAGTCGCCGAGAGACGGCGTTCTAGATTGCGCTACTCTGCTCCGAAGGAGCTATATAGTGCTCTAGGTCGCAAGAGTGTGAACGAGCCTTTATGGGGATCATCTTGAAATAAAAAAAATAAAAAAAGTGGTTGAAGTAAGAATTAGCGGCGAGATGTTTTGGTGGTGCCCTCCTATGGTTCCCCCTTGTGACGTCATTACCTTGCGAACAACAAGTTCGATGGTGTTTGTAAATAGCATGGTGGAAGCTTGAAATCATTGCGCTCTCAAAGAAACACTGCCAACACCGTCAAAATTAAAGTTCTTTCATTCCTCTTACTCCGTCGATGATAAATCCCCTTTCCGACGTCATAGTCAGCGTTCGGCCAATCGTGGAAGGCCGACCACAGCGACGCTTTCGGTCGCGCACGGGGCTAATAATATATTACTTCGAAGCCTGCTTGAAAGAGGTGTATATCTTTAGAATACATTGGCATGCAATAATCCAGGGTTAGAACGAGTAAACTTTTCGCGAAGAGGTTGTGATGCGCAGGATCTTATACAAATGGGTTGAACATAAAGGGTTCAAACTCAAAGGGTCTTTCGAGTATCGGTTGAAACGGGACGGGTTCAAATGAGAAGGGCGTCTCATGAATGGGACGAAACGGGACGAGTTCAAACGGGAAGGTCGTTTTGAGAATGGGTCGAAATGGGACGGGTTCAAACGGGAAGGTCGATTCGGGAATGGGTCGAAATGGGACGGGTTCAATCGGGAATGGGTTGTTTCGGGCTACACCCTAGTGTAGATCTTAATTCTTATTTTTTCCCTGCAGTAAAAAAATACAACTGGTGGTTCTGTATCACACGCACTCCTTATAATGCTGTTTGAACTACCATTTGGTGATCTCCCCAAGAATAAAAATGTACTTAATAAATTTAATTTCATGTTCTTTTTGTGTGTTTTTTTATGTGTGCGTGTGTGTTTGTGTAACAGGGATACAAGATTAAACGTTCAACGTCCCATGCAACGTAACTCAGCTGCAACTCGGGTCTGCACACGCTGGGTCAAGGCGCACTGGGTGAAGAACTGCTCGCATTCTTTAGACCCGCAACCGCGATTGCAAAATAACAACAAACTGTCACACAGGGGCTGACGGCCCTGCTAAATATATCACAGAAATCGTCCTTGTGCGAACAGGATTCTAAAACAAGTGCTTGAGTCGGCCTGCTCTGGTGCTGGAATGAAGCTCATTTTGCTAAAAAGAGATACTCAGTGAAACCACTGAAAACAAACGTACATCGTAACTTTTACTCGAACGGCTAACACCATCAATATACTAAAAAAAAAGAAGAAAAACTTGCACGAACGCTACGCGGGGAGAGGGGTTCCTACTGCGGCGGGCACTTTAATAAGGTTATGTGTGCGGTGTGCGCTGCTTGTGGAGAGGAGGACGAGACGGCTGAGCACTTGATACTCTACTGTAAAGGGTTTCACTCTATGCCTACCGAAGACAACATAGATTTAATAAAGTCATTGGGTTTTAGCGACAGTGAAGGAAAAGTGGATTTCAAGACAGTAGAGATTACCAAGCAAAGATTAAGTGAATGGTGGCAGAAAGCGAGAGAAAACTAGGTATTTTCTTATTAACTGATGGCAAGGGGGTTTTATAGCCTTACTTTCTTTTCAGTGCGGAGTGAATATAGTTTTCACATTTAAATATTCTAAGCTTAAATGGTAAAACAAAATGGCTAGGTGGCGTAAGCTATCCAAAGGGCTCAGCCGTATTCATCCATCCATCATCCGTTATTAAAAAAAAAACAAAAAAAAACTACTGTAGGTATTTAAATAAATGTGTTAATACATTTTATATATTCACTAAATGTTCATTTATTTTTCTCACTAATTATATTTTATAATTAAAAATAATTTAGTTAATTATTTTTTTTCATAAATATATATAAATGTACTTAGTAATTAAAAATTTCCCTATCTCTATCAAACTAAAAATGGAAGTATTTTTAGTTTTCTTCATTAACAAAGGTCAATACACTCCCAACTTGTCAAGATTGTTGCCTCATGTGAACTGGGAACGGGAAGAACATTTGAAGGACTGGGAATCGCTCCATTCCCAACAGGGAGTTAACCAGTTGACTCCTAACTGGGAATAGTTAAAACCAGTTGACCCCTCAGCTGGTCCCAGTTGGTCCCAACTGATTCCCAGTTGGCACCAGGTAGTTCCAGTTGAGGCGCCAACTGGTCCCACTTACAAATCTTCGCCTGGATCTACTGGTCCGTCGTTTCTTTGCGCTGTATTCTCGTTCCAAAGGTTATGACATACTTTGTTTTGCTTTCTTTCTGCCTTGTCTGCGTTCTGGAATAACGAAATGTTAAACCAACGTCAACTTTGTCTTCGGTTCTTTGATAATTTTACGTACCGTACATCTGAACGTCACAATGCGTAAAGCAGCTAGACGCTGGGAGACTACATATTTGCGGAAAGGTATATTCTCTCTTAACATGTTATGCATTGTTTAAATGTTTCCAAAATCGCAGCCCAGCACCCGCATGTTCGACGCTTCAGATAGCGAGTAGAGCCTAGGTGGTATTGGTAGAGCACGCGCCATACGCACGAACGGCACGAACGCTGGTACCGGCCGGAAGCCCGTTTTGGTGTTTTGGTCGCGCACGCTACAAAACGAAACAGATTCTTTCAATGCCGAAATAACATACAGCCAGTTTTAATAACATTCTGATTGCGCTAGTGACATTTTATGTCATACAGTACTGTAATTAACAACGTTGAATATAATCCACGAACAAAAGTATGTATAAGATTTGGAAACCTTGTTTCCTCGGCCGTTTTGCGCTTTTTCATCTCGATAAAGATCAACGAAGATGGCCGCTTGCGTGTGTTGTTGGCGGCGTGTTTTGTTTGTTGTGATTGGACAAAGGCACTGTTGTGATTCTGTGACTGACTTTGAAGGTGCGGCGAATATTATATGCTCCCGAAAGGTAAGCACGTTGCCACTTCTTGAAGCGAACCCTGGGCGGCTATGTTCGACAAATGTTTCGTTTCTCCTGAAAAGAAACGTAAGTGACGTAAGTGACAATATTGCGTCTGATTGGATAGAGGCTCTCGTCATCTGAGCCCCTCACCAATCAGGGGCGATATTGTCACCTCCGTCACTTCCGTTTCTTTAAGGGAAACGAAACATTTGTCGAACATAGCCCTCCTGCTGCATGTAAACAGTCACGGCAAAAATACTTTT
>JAZHYW010028095.1:0-16470 GCA_037355805.1 Ixodes ricinus | reverse complement strand
GGGCTATGTTGCGCTTTTTGGACTCCCAGGAGACTAGGGAGAGGAAGTGACGTCAACAACGCAGCAAATGCAGATTGGATGTTGATTTTGTTTCTTCTGTCAACATCCAATCTGCGTTTGCTCTAGTCGTTGACGTCACTTCCTCTTCCAAGTCTCGCGAGTCCAAAAGCGCAGCATAGCACCCTGGACACTGGATCGGAAGGAGGTGGACGTGCGGTCAAGTCTTCATTAACACATATCCCGTTTAGTTACAGACATGACCGAGAAAGGAGCTTCAGCATTGGGTAAGCTCTACAATATTTTCTTGTCTATTTGTTTCAAGACCCAGCGGTAGCTTAAAGGGATAGCCGAACCAAAAATTTAGTGCCCACAATAAGTGGCGCACGTTCTTTCCACGAGCCAGCAGCCGCCGGTTTGCGAGAGCACACACGCAACGAAAATGATGTCAGAGACCTCCATTCGCGCTTAAGAGGACTGTGAAATGCATGGGTTTCGGGCCAAAGGAGATTAAAGACAGGCATCTCATCTCTACAAGTGAAAGCTACGTGCTTGTTAGACGGATTAATCGCTTACCTTTTACCAGACACCACTGTGTAGATGAAAAACTTGTCTTTATTTTTCTTCGGCCCGAAGCCCATACATTTCACTGTCATCTTAACCGCGAATGGAGGTCTGTGACGTCATTTTTGTTGCGTGTGCTCGCGTGCACCGGCGGCTGCTGGCTCGTGGGCGCGTGCACCACTTGTGTGGACATTAAATTCCTTGGTTCAGTATTTCTTTGGCCCCCATGTGTCTGTAAAGCAGTTTGTAAGCCCAGCTTAGGGCTCCAAGCTGGGCTCCCGAACCCGCGGTGTAGCGAGCGGAAATCCCTTGCAGTGATCAGCTCCGCTCTGGGAAGGAAGTGTGTTTCAGCAGACTTTTTATTTTCGTCTTAGCACAGAGGTTTTCATTCTTCGTGCACAGCTCGCTACTACGGAAAAACAACCGAGCTCTAAAAACGCGTTTTTGAGGCCGTTTTCTTTTTTTAGTATTATAGCGTTTTGACCAAATTTCTGAGAGTGTTTGATTAAACAGCGTGCGCAGTCGAACACATTGATGTTTTATTGTACGAGTAAGATACAAAATTAAACGGTGAACACCAAGAAACTCGGAGTAAGCGCGTTCGTTAAAGTAGTAAGGACAAAGGCAAGAATAACGAACACAAAACAAGAGAAAGCATACACCCGCAAATTCTTAAAGGGATACTTAACCAAAACGATTTAGTGCTCATAACAAGTGGCGCACGTTCTTTCCACCAGCCAGCATCCGCCGGTGTGCGCGATCTTATGCAACGAGATTGACGTCATAGTCACCCATTCGCGCTTGGTATGACAGCAAAATGTACCGATATTGTATGACAGTAAAATGTATCCACAAGTGAAAGCTACGTGTTTGTTAGACTAACTAGTCGCTCACCTTTCACACCAAACCCCACTACGTAGATTCAAAAGCTTGTCTTTATTCTCCTTTCCCCTGAACCCAAACATTTCACTGTCATCTTAAGCGCGAATGAGGAACCATAACATCAATTTTATTGCTTGCGCTCACGCGAGACTGCAGCTGCTGGCTCGTGGAAAGATCGTCCGCCACTTAATGTAAACATTCAAATGTTTATTTAACCAACCGTTTAACCTACAAAAATAGAAATAAACTTTTTGTTTTCCTTTGAGCTAGCTGTATTAAAAGTGGGTGTTGCCCTAAATGTGTGGTCTCCAAACCCCCACCACGCGGGCCAGATCCAGCCTCCGGAAGTCTTCGGGCCGGCCCGCGTGGCTGGCCGTTTTCTTTTCCTAATGCAGCCCGGCCCACGGCCCGCTTCCAGAGAAACCGCTTCTTGCGCTGCAAACGTGCCCATACAGAAAACGAAGGCTCAACGCGCGCCAGATGCGAAAAAAAAAAAAGATAAAAGAAAGAACAACAAAAACTGTGTCTTAAGGCTGGTCCTCTCTAGGTTCTGCTGAATATTCGTCTTTTACAACTGATAACTTCGTCAAACGTATATTTGATCTAATCTCAAATGGGACGCCCGTTGAAAGTGAGTGAAAGGGAGCCTCTCTCGGCTGGCCCCGGCCAACACCACCTAGACTAGGAGAAGGCCTCCTCACTGCCTCCGTGACGTCACAGCACCTGGCCCGTCGACGAGAGCTGCTGAGACGCAGAAGCTTCCCGCGCGGCGCTTACTAGAGTTGCGTAAAACGCCTATTTCTGCATTGCCGCGATAGATGCATAGCATATGAAATTTTCAAACGAATACTAAGTTACATGGAGATGGAATACTGCTGCTGCGCTCTATCACGGCGGTCGTGACTGCTTCCGATGGCATTAAAGAAAGGTACACAAGGCCCGGCTACATCGCAAAATATTTATTACAATATAAGTACAGTGTATCACAAGGAAGACGCGAACTTTTACCTCTTAGAACGGCCATTATGACAGACATAACCACATTGTGCGACGAAAAAAACCTGAACAAACCAGCTTTAGAAAAGAAAAAAGAAACCCAAGCCACTTGATCATTCATAACAATGTATCAATAAGGTATGACAACGAAGAAACTTTCAGCATTTGGTACAGTAATATTCACAGCCATAATCAAATTGTGCGACAAAAAGAAATACCAAACTGGCCAACGTTAACAACAAAACAAACTAGCCATTAGAACATTTATTTACAGGAAGGATATGAGCGACGTCCTTATATGACGAAAGCAAAGACTGAACCATGAAAACATGTGCTGTTTTCGCTGGCTCCGCAGAATTCGCAGCAAACCCTGTTAAACAGCCACCTTTATATTCGAAGAACTGCTGAAGGTGTATCTCATCAAGCATGAGCGTCACGTTTTTTTCACAAGGCTTTAGAATGCTTGCCCTGCGCTTAATGTACCTGAGAAAACCTTCTTCGCACTGTTCCTGCGATGGACTAACATCAAGAGCAGCACAAACTCGCTTGATGGTTGTGTCATGTGGCAAGACAAGCTTGTTGCTGTGTCGAAAAAACTTGTATGCGTGCGGAGAAATTGTGTGCAATATGCTGCAAAAAACTAAAAGCTCTGCAGAATACCGCGCACCTCCGCTCTTCTTTGTCAGCAGCTTACACTGTTCCTTCAGGAAGATCAGTGCGTCAGCCCTCTCATCATCATGCAACTCATCGTCACAAATGTCATCGAGCAATGAGAAAGCCAGTCCAAGCATTCTTCCTACCTTGTCCTCCTGTTGATGGGCCTTCTTTTCAATAGAGCGCTCCACGTCGTCCAGAAGGTTATCCAGCACACGAACGTCATCGCCAGGAATGCACACATCATCCGACACCAACGGAGCGCACTTAAAATACACGCGAACGGAGAGATCCTGTGACACTACCACAGACACAAGCAGCTCAGGGGCTTGCAATGCCGGTTCGATGTGGGCGAAGATGAGGCACGTCTCACGCACACGAACGTCATCGCCAGGAATGCACACATCATCCGACACCAACGGAGCGCACTTAAAATACACGCGAACGGAGAGATCCTGTGACACTACCACAGACACAAGCAGCTCAGGGGCTTGCAATGCCGGTTCGATGTGGGCGAAGATGAGGCACGTCTCACGCACACGAACGTCATCGCCAGGAATGCACACATCATCCGACACCAACGGAGCGCACTTAAAATACACGCGAACGGAGAGATCCTGTGACACTACCACAGACACAAGCAGCTCAGGGGCTTGCAATGCCGGTTCGATGTGGGCGAAGATGAGGCACGTCTCACATGCTGTTGTACACCAAAACTTCCTATCTCGCTGCTCGTTAACACGAGAAATCAGTTCACAGAGATTGTGAACTTTGTGCTGTTTTTCTTCTTCTTCAAACGCTGTTAGGGACTCTTGATTGGTTTTTGGAGTAGCTCATTTTCAGTTCGCTTTCTTTTCACTTCAGGCTCTTCTCGAGACTTGCGCGCATCCGAGATATACGAAGGAGTTAGCCGCGTCAACTTCATGGGAGCTTCAATCGTTCGTCCATCGCAGTCCGTATACGTGGACGTTGTACGCAGATGATCCGGTTTGAAGTGACGCTCGCAAACCTGCGCGTGACAGAAACAAAACACCAATTAGTATTTCTTGGGATAATTACGAGACATATTGGCCATTCGGAAGGCGCACGCTGGATACAGCTTACCTTGGGGTCCTTCAACAGCCCCACGTCGACGTCGCGCCGCCGGACAGCCCGCTGCCATTCCGCTCTTCGCTTAACGTCTCTCGGAAAAGAAAACAAGCGAACTTTGGGACCATTGTCGTAGTTCCCTCGACAGTTCGGTACACAACACCGCCCCGTGTCGCAGTATGCATTCGTCAACGAAATAAGTTCGTCGAAAACGAGCACTGCAACAAGGAACGGCCGTACGATGACAGAAAAAGTCACAGCATATCCACGTGGTGAATGATGATGAGTGGGCGAAGCTCCGGAGTGAATCGTCGGTAAACCAGCGATTCTTCCGTTAATTCGCCCACTCATCGCCATGTAAAGACGTGAGAAACACTGTGTGTGTGTGTATACAAACCACAATCTATCACACACACCACAGCTATGGCCGAACGAAACGTCTAGAAAGTCTCGCTTAAACCGCGCGTCGGCACCTTCGGGCTGAGCTCGCCTGATGCGTTTTGCAGACGCCTCACGAGCTCTCGCTGCATCGGGGTCTGCCTGCCGATACGCGCGCTTTCTTGCCGCTTCCCGTTCCCTGACGTTCTGCAGATCCTCTTGGCGCCGCTGCCGTGCCGCTTCGGCTTCCCGCTCTCGTACGGCCGGATCTTGGCGACGCTGCCGTGCCGCTTCGGCTTCCCACTCTCGTACGGCCGGATCTTGGCGGCGTCGCCGAGCAGACTGACGACGCGATTCGGCTTCCCCGCTCTCGCACGGCCGGATCTTGGCGGCGTCGACGCGCAGCCTGACGACATGCTTCGGCCTCTCGCTCTCGCACGGCTGGATTCTGTCTGCGAGCGCGCGCTGCCGCCGCCTTGCGCGCTCTCCGCTCCGCAACATGAGCTAAGCGCCATCTGTCATCTCTACATAAAGTTAATTCCGGAACACGCCATCTCTTGAGCCATTCATAAACTAAACTTGAAGTGGCTACATACAGAGGAGGGACAGACCCACGGCTTAAGGAGCTTCGCCCCTAAAACAAGCAACGCACGTGCTGTCAGCAACCCGCAAAAATGGCGACGGCTTTCTTCCCGGGTTCGTGTACGAAGGTGCAGCGACGGTGTCGCAGCGAGCGCCATCTGTCGGGAGGAGAGATAGTTAGGAGCTTTGAAATTTCTGGGGCAAGGTGCAGTGACGTCAGGGGCTTGGCCGGAGGAGTGAAAGGGCCTTCTCCTAATTCTAGGTGGCTCTGCCCTGGCTTGCGCTAGATCTTCTATAAAGGGATCTTGTAACCTATCAGTCAGCATTTCCGAAGTACTGTCTCGGGTTACCATGTGCGATGTCTTATCTGCCGGGCTACGGACGCAATTAAAATAACCCATGAGTAAAAAACCTTGTCAACTTGCAAGTACGTTTCAAAAATTTAAAGAAAGCTTTTCTTTCATTAGTTCCGTTAGGCACATAGGCGCAAATGACCCTCCAGTGATGGTTAAACAAAAGTAAATCGCACAATATAAAACTGCCTCGCAAGTCAACACTTGCATTCAAGTTTTGCAAAGGCACTTACATTCTAAGTAAAAAAAAAAAGAAAAACACTGATACTCTGAATTACACACACTTTGTAGCGATTGAGAAACGGCTGCAGCGCTTCCTCGATGTTGCTACCGGAGGAAATATTTGTCTTGTGTAATGCGAGAAAATCGATTTTTTTTTTGTCAGCCAGTAACCGTTGCGACTGGTTTTGTTTTTGCGCGAGTTCAGGCCTCGAACATTTAGAGTTGGGAGTCGGGGAGGATCTGGAAGAACGAATGAGCGCGAGTCAGAGGCCGTTACGCAAGCGGTTATATAGGGCCTTTTCAACAGAGGCAACGAAAGAGGAGTGTCACCCAGAACGGGACTTAAATGGCCGTACACGCACTGTGAGTTCTTACTACGAGTGTCGTCGAAAGTGATGCGTGACTTAGGTGCAACCCCACCGTGCATGACGTTTTGGTGCTTTTTTGACGGCTTATAACTTTCTTTCTATGTATCTTACAATTATAAAGTTAATGTCAAATTAAAGAGCTGCTTTTCAACGATACTTTAATGTCTCGATATTACGATTATTTTTAGGTGTTAATTAAATATTTAGCTTTTAATAGACCACAGTCTCTAATATTGAAAAAATTATTTCTCGAGTTATAACGTCCCATCGTCCACGATATTTTACGTGAACGTTCGGTTGGATGTAATAAATTAAAAAAGTAAGCAACGAATTGTACAGATAATGTATATTTTAAAATAAAAAATAAAGTTTAAAATGGTATTATTTTATGGCGTTATAAAAACGGAATCACGTCAACTAATCAAAATAACGAGACATTAAATTATAAAGCATCCTTCAATATTACATTTTCCATAACTTCCATATTGATATATTACAAGTTAAGAATGTTATAAGACCTCAAACTTTTCCCATTCAGTTACGGCGAATGGCAGTTTCTTAATATAAAATACAGATGGCGACACGTGTTCAAGAACAGCTTGATGTGCATTTTCCGTCGTGTGCCGCTTGGAACGCCACGTGAAAGACAGAAAAACGCCAGATGTCAGGGTGTCAGATGCCTGGATGCCCGCAGTGGGCGAGCCAGAGATGTCAGAACAACAAGCGCGAGGCTGCGGGTGCACCACAGCTGCTTTTGCGCGCGTTCTACTGTGCGTCGGTACACATGCCCGACGCGATCCAAATGAAATGGGCGCCATGAAATGCATTCTGCCATTTCAGATTCCGCCACGTATGCGAAAACATTTTAATGTTTTTATCACTTGCAAAAATCATTTTCGCAATCAAACTATGCTTGTCAGAATGGCTTGACTATATTTTGTTTCAAAAACCACCTTGGTGACTCTTAAGTGGCAATGATATTAAAACAAAACATAAAACATTAATTCGTCTTAGTGTCTCTGAGCCAACGCGCTGGCCTATGAATCCATATTTGTCGGGTTTAAATATTGGCCGAGGTGCCCGCAATCCGACGGAGGCCAATTTGAGATTTCGGTTGCACGTCAAAAGATCTCCAATTAGTCAAACTAAGCCCGCAATATTTTTTTTATTGAAGCTTGTTAAGTGATTTTTGTTGGTTTGGCTTGTGAAACCCTAAGATCTAAATATTTGCTTTGCTTTACCTTAGTTCGGAGCGCAGCCAACGCTACGGGCTGATGAAGCCTCTGAAGCAGCGCCAAGAGCGCGAGGTTAAGCTGTTCGTTCTCTTTCTGTGCCTATGCGGTCGGGCTAAACTAGAGCAACTAAATAAGCTACGCTTCATACACATCTTGGTGCTTAAAATGATGGTCGTCAGTTATCTGAAGCTTTATCTGAAATCACAGGAAACGCTTTTCCGTCCTCCACAAATGTTTAAACAGGTCGCGACAAAGCAAAGCAATATTACGTGAGCTTTCTGACACCGAAACTAATGCTGAGAAAGTCGCACTTTTGAATTATGACGATCGGCAGTCGCCTTTGATTTGTTACTAACCACCAAGATGGCGGCGTCTACAACAATATCGTGGGAAAAAGTGCCGACACTCTAAGCGTAGCTTATTTGGTTTACCTCGCAGGCTAAACCAAGTGCCGCGGGGGATCGTGGGCCGAGTGTGTTGTGGCACCGCAGATCAAAGCACGTGGAGAAATGCTCGAGCGCGAGCTCCATGCAAAGCACGGAGCGCACGCTGCAGAACCTGTAGGGACTAAAGCCCTCAATTTGTTTACGTTGGTCTTTCAAGTAACGTCAAATGTGCCAGTGCACGAGGCCCGTCTCTCGAGCGGCCCTTGGAGGCAAATGGCGGTGCAGCACTAAAATGACTGGCCCTTGAAAGCGAATGGCGGCGGAGCACCCGCTCGTGGCACGTGTATTGCGCGTTTCCACAACAAAGGTTAACTGTACTTGTAAAAAACGCCTTTATCATGGGGTTTTAGCAGGGACCCTGGGTTCAGTTGTCCATCTTCATCCTACCGTCGTGCGATCGTGTACGACATACTGCGTGATGCACGTTAAAGACCCCGAGCTAACAGTTGTACTGCACTTTTTATAATCTTCAACCGGTAATAATGTCGCCCTACGAAACTGCTGCTCTCTAAAAAACTAACGACGAATTTTGAATTCGCCGTTACATTTCATTTTTAAGTTCGCGTGTTTGCGTTTTTTTTTTTGTCTACATTTTTTATTACCTATGATGAAACAGACTATAGTTGTCGGACTTCTGGAAAAATATTATATAACAAGAAAATGGCACGTGAACGCAAAAGACAAAAAAAACGCATAGTCTCACTTAATAAAAATAACTCAAATAATTGAATTGATTATAATTGTGTTTCAAAGATTTGAGCGCACCAAAAGCTATAAAAGCGAGCCCGATGCTTTGGATGGTGCGCTTATTCACTGGAAGTGTAGTTCAGGGCAGTATGCTCGCACTTGTATGCTCCGCTTCGCTCGCACGATAAAACCAAATACTTTACTGGTAATGTATATCGTGAAACAAAGCTTACCTTCTGTATATGTGCAATGCCCTCAGTTTTCGCGTGATTACATGCTTGTTTATCATTATTGTTTTCGCTTCCCACTGCGATTCATTTCGTGCTCTTTTGTGTGCTACATGCATTAGAGACCAAGGTAGCCCAGGAGCATTCTATTTCGCGGATTGTAAAATACCTATGCAACTTGCCACGTGTGCCACAATTAATACAAAATATTCTAAGCTTCACATGTGACCGCTTGCCTGAGTAAACATTGTTGTTTTTCAAGAACAATTGCGATTGTAGGAAACCACGTAGGAAAAACTCGTTCTAAGCACGCGACCGTTGGCATGCAGTGAATACTCTAATCGGCGTCGAGATGATTGGTAGCTGTCAGCAGGTGGAGTTTTTCTATCAACCCAGAGTTAGATTGTTTCCTTCTTTCTGTTGCATTCAATCAAGAGACAACTTACACCAAATCTGAGGGTAATAAAGTACTATGAGCATTCAAACATAACGGCCCGGGCAGTATATGTGTACAAGCTTTAGCTTTTGATGCACTCTTAGCTTTCGATACGCACACCGCTAGTGTAAAATGTAGGGCTGTTTCATTCTTAGTCAGCGTACCATGTGCGTGCTTACACTATTTTATACAACGTCAAACTCTACCCATTTGCATCTTTTTTTCATTTTTGCACACCACTACTTGCGCGCATAAATCACCAAATTAAGACTGGTACAAGATGTCACAAAAAAATTTAGTTTGTTTTTTGCCGCAAAAATAAACTACGCATCGCCTAACACTCATTCTCCGCCCAAAGGTAGCGCTAGGTCACAACCAGATGCCAAAGTTTCATCCCGAACGGACACCTTATTCAAAAGTTATAAGTGATTTTCTGAAAATTTCAATGGGAAAATGAAGCCCGTTTTGCCCGTTTTCGGTTTCTGGTGCCATAGAACCAGAGATAGCAAAATTACTTTCAAAACGTAATTAAATTACATTACTAATTACTTTTCTGAAAACTGCAAAAATGTAATTAAATTACATTACAAATTACCGCAGACTAAAGGTAATGACATTACATTACAATTACTTTCCAAAAGTAATGAAATTACTTTGAAATTACTTTGACATTACTTTTGAATACCTTGAGGCAGTAATTCACGCTCATTTTATTTACCGTATACACCAACCCAGTGTTTCTAAAACAAGCTCTTGTTTGCCCACACAGCGTGTGTGCAGGAACCAGATCCAAGAGAAGCGAGGCACTGCGCATGCGCAGTGCCGACAGCAGCACCACCGCAGTGATGTCACGTAAAAGAGCTGAGTTGGTCTATATGTACCAAAACACAGATCTTCCTGTTTACACCGCAACAACCTTATCTGTCTCAAAGTGAACCATACTGAACAGTGGGTTTGCTGGCACACACGACTTAAGTGTTAAACATGATGAATGTTTCTGAGCTATTCATAGCTCAGAAAGACAGTCGACTCACCGGTTTCGCTGTTCATGCAACGGTGAAAGTTCTTACTAAGAGGGTGATATGTTTCCGTCCTCCTGATTTAGAAGCTGTAGTCCGTGTCAGTTTGTTTAGTCGGGCAATGGCAGCTCGTTCTTACAAGGAGTCGTCATATGAAACGTTACCCTTCCGCCTCGGACGCAATCTAATTCTATAACTTTTCTTGACGATGCAGTGGAGAGGAGGAGAGCCTGCGGACAGCTTTATTCAGCGCTCAAAATGGGAGAGGGAACGCGTGCCTGTACTCTCCACTGCGTCATTTCTTTCAAGGAGCATTCTTCCGAAACACCCGAAGAGTCCAAGTTTTTGCGCATTTTCATACAAAGGGCCCGGATAATTGCTAAGCAGAAGCGTCGAGAGTTGGGGACCCAACAAATGGGGAGCGATATCTGCTTGTAGGATTATTCCCGAATAAACTTCCCAAGAGAAGGCAGCGAAGCATACCGTGAGCGGCACCTGCTTTGCTCGAGGACGCACGAAACGTTCCGGGGCTTTGACACGGGATTTGGAATTAACTATTTATTCCGGTTGTTTGTTGTTCAAAATGGTCGAAGCTTACGGTTTGACCTTGACGAAAGTACAAGGCTGGGGATCTGTTTGCCCTGTCCTCTCAGGTTTTAAATTATGTTTAACTCACTGGTGATGTGCCCGTCGCCTTGTAGCCTATGAGCCTTTCATCCCTAAGCTGACGCACTGTCAGCTTAGGAATAAACGGTGGAACCTACGTGTTTGTTGGAGCAGTCACACGTCTATCGTTCGCCACGTAACCACTCTCTCGTTGATACACACGCGCAGAGAAAGGGACGGGACACGTGATTAAAAGAAGGTGTGTGATTGGTTCTGGTTAGCTTGCAGCTCCCACAGCACTGTCAGCTTAGGGATGAACGAAGTATAGTATCGTCGTTATGACGCGACGCCGTTAATCGGTCCTGCCTGGAGTTCGTAAGCCGTTGCCCTCCAGCGATGTCTACACGCAAGCTTTTCTCCTTCGTCTTTCCAGCACTCCTTTGTGCGTCTGTCCAGCTCTTCATACGAGGCTTTGCTCTCAGGTGGTCGTCGATTATTTCTTCTGGTGCTCTTTCACAACATTTCACCATGCAAAATAATTTTTCTCTTCTTTCTTAAAGCTTGCAAACGAATTTTCTAATTTAGGACAAAAGTAATTTCAAGAGTAATGAGTAATTTTCTCGAAATTACTGCCTGAAAGTAATTCATTACATTACTAAATTACTAGCCTAGAGAAGTAATTCATTACATTACTCATTACTCCAAAAAGTAATTTAATTACTGTAATTCCATTACAGTAATGTCATTACTGCCATCTCTGCATAGAACCCCATGTATTCGAAAACTCCATCGGCCGCCATTTTCCAACTGAACCTTTCAGAAAATCACTCATAACTTTTGAATAAGGTATTGGATCGGGTTGAAACTTTGACATCTGGTTGTGACCTCTAGCGCTATCTTTAGGACGAAAATGAGCGTCCGGCAATTCCTAGTTTATTCTTGCAATAAAAAAAATGTAATTTGTTTTTTGTGACACTTTGTTCATTGCTTAAACTATGTGCAAAGGCTATCCACAGCCCCAGAATCTTTGCCTGGCCAGTCATTGCATCTATCACTGAAATCGTACTAAAATTAATTCTTATCATTAATTGCTGTGAGTGAATTATTAACCTCGGCATTTTTTTATTATGACTCCCGCACGAGTCCTACTTTGGGTTTACCAAACTCAGCATCTAAACCTTAGTGTCATTTTTTTTGTGTTTTCCAGCCTCGTGGTTTCGGTCAAAATAGACACCCAGCTACCTAAATGAGACACCTGACCGCCCAAAAAGTAGTTCCTTTGTTTTGATTTTTAGGTAGTGAATTCCTCAAGCTAGAATTTTGGAAACCTAAGTCTATCACGTCATCACGTTTTCCTGGAACTCCACAAAGAGCCAAACATATGCACGACAAAAGGGCCAGCCCGTCATTTTGCCGCCTGCAGAGCAGAGAAAGCAACACTCGGTCATGGACTTCTAGAAGATTCGCGTTCATTCTCGCACCAGACGTAACTTTCGCCCTGCTTTCTTCTCGAAAATGCCAGTTCATTCTCGCCCTCGCCCCGAGCGCGCGACGCTCGAACCTTCTTTGCCGAACTTCCGAGATAGTGACGCACTGTAGATAGTAGATAAGCAGCTGCCCGCGACCTTGTCGAGTCAGTCTCGCTCTCGCTCTCTGTTGCGCTGCCGAATCGCCGCCTCCTTTTCTGCTGCCTCGACGCTGTTTCTTTACTTTTTTTGTTTGGCACAAGCAGTGGCGGATCCAAGGGGGGGGGGCGACGGGGCGGCCACCCCCCCCCCCCCAAACAAAGTCGACCCCCTCCCTCCCTCCTTCTCGGAGGGCAATTTGACATGGGTGGACCCCCCCTTGCACAAGAAATGGGAGAATAGCATCCTTAAAAATTTTCCGCCCCCCCCCAAAAAAAAAACAAACGGAGTTCTGGATCCGCCCTAGGGCACAAGTTCACCGAATTAATCCTTTATTTTTCAGTTCACTTTATTCTGTGAAAATATAAATCTGATCACATTAAAATATGTGTAATTGGCCTCTGAAATCTCCGATGACGGCGCACAGGCAATTTTACATTTTTCAACTCATCAGTGGTTTTGTTGTGCATGTGTCTCGCCATTTGGCTCAGGACGATTTTCGCGTTTTGTTCTGCCCACATTTGCCGGAGACGTGAGCTCGGAGCGCAGGCAACTGGCCCCTTGCACGAGAACTGGCGCAGCCGTGCGCGTTCCAAAGAAAGCTCGTGCAGAGAAAATCAAGCAAGGGACCAGGGATGTCAAATTCAGGATATAGAAAAATAACCCACTGTATCAGAAGCGCCACCACACACGATTTCTCGCATTGATGTGCAGGCCTGGAAGGCGATCTCACCGCCATCTGTTGGTTCAGAACCACACTAACCAAGGGTGGGGTTGCACCTCAACGTTAACACTTTTATTTTGGGTTCAGTCCTGAGCAACAGCTGCGCACAAGTTCCATCTACTGCGTGGTCTTCAGAAAATGACACTGGGTCTCGCCGTCGCTTCACGACCTGGCACATCTCAACATCAGTGACTGCCGCGTCAGACACGGGGTCATGACCGACTTTGTCATCGTCACGGTCCTCCGCCTAACCTGCTGCCCGCGGACAGTATTCTTGACCCGATGGGTTTGCCGTCTTCTCGCCCTTGACTGCTGAACCCTGGCGGCACGCACACGAATATTCTTGTACTCGGCACCGAGGACTGGCGACCGCCGCGGCAGCCGACCTGTCTTGTTTCTTTAGTTCAAGTGTGGTTTGCGTCGAAGCTCGGGCCGGCTCTTCCACTTCCGCGTCGTCCATGATAAAATCAGACTAATTGTCCATTTCCGGTTTCGGGCCATTAAGGAGTAGGTCTTGATACAGTCCTCCGCTTCGTGACCGTAATGATTACCGTCAAAGCAGTGGAGACGCGGCAGTCGCGGCAAATGTGTCCCTAACGATGACAGCGAAGGCACAGCGGGGCCACGTCCTGGCGCCACACCCAGAAACTTGCAACCGTCCACACGGATGTCGTGGGGCAGAATGTCAACGGTTTGACGTTCCCTGATGGTCAGGCGTACTGTTTTGATGATCGATTTCACAGCTTCGAACCCCCTCTATCGAAACAGGTCTCTGGTAATGTCGGACACCTTGCAGTGTCGCTCCAGCTCCTCCTTTACTTTGCCGTTGTGAACGTCATACGGGAATCAGTGAAGCTTAATCTTCACCGCCGTCATCGCTGGGTTAATGACGAAACACCGCCTAGCTTTTATCATCAGCTCCTTCGCGTCGACTCACTTCTGTTTCACGACAGCGAGTGCAGCTTGAGCATCCATATATGGTTCATTTCATAAGGTCAGTCAGATCAAAGGTCGTTCATCGCATCCAGCCGTTGTACATCACGAGAAACGTGTATCTGTTATGGGCATCATCTCACATCAGAATAGAAGAAGACAGCATTACACTAAAAAAGTGTCGTCTTCCATTCTTTTGTCCTATATAACTCACCCCAAAGCTTTCGTTCGATGTACAGCGCACTGACTTCGAACAAACGCCCGCAACATTGAGGAAGGGCTTGATGACGGTGAGATATACCTCATTAAACAGCTATAGTATAAATCAAAAACTACAGAAAAAACACCATAGGGTTTTGCAGCTGACCCAAGAAAAAAAAAACGATATAAATTGTTTTTTTTTTTTGCTCAAGTATTACCTACATTACCCTTTTTAATAAGTCATTCTACTCGGCTTTCAAGCCGCTCGTGAAAGTTGGTACCGTCGTTATGACGTTAGTGGGCATACCATCGAACTGAGAATTTTGGGGTATCTTATACAAGACACGGGGTGTAGAACTATACATTTTTTTCTGGGAGAGTAGTCATGACGATACAGTTGGTAGAGAGGGCAATATGACATCAAAACCACCGGTAGATTCACAAACAGAGGTACCGCGACCAGGCCTGGACGGTTTCATGCTCCGACGGAGTTCATGATAACACGTCTGTCTCGTGCGAGTGCCAGAAGTGGATTCCGGAGTTACCAAGGGGGTTGCATTTGAGTATAACGAGTAATATAACTGCGTTATCTGTTTCTTTAAATAATTAATTTAAGTGCGTTACCCGTTGCTGTTTCGAAAAAGTAACGAAAGTTTTACTACGTTACTAAGAAATGTGTTGCTGGTAACGCCGTTACTTGCATTGCGTTACCAGTAGAGCCGTTACTTGTAACGCGTTACCGCCATAACTGCATATGCAGGGTGGTTTAGTCTTACTTAAGGTAACAGGGTGGGCCCTATTCCTCCCATGTGTTTCCGCCTATGTATGTGACCCGTTTTCTCAGGATCTGCTAGGGTTAGAGAATTCATGTTGGTATCATCGTATTTATCTTCCTGTGTTCTCTTTACTGAACTAGAACTATTGTTATATATATTTTGGTTCTTTTTTACTTTTGTTTTTACTGGACCCTCCCAATTTTAATGCCAAAATGGACAATAAACAGCTTGTCAAACAAAATCGCCTTGATCAATTTTTATAATTCTAGTTCAGTAGACTCTCCCATGTTATTTGCCTTCGTAGTGGAAAAAAATAATGCTTCTAGTTTTTATGGTTTCAGAGAAAAAAGGGTCAGGCGTACACAAAAAAATTATGTTTTGAGATAATTGACTTTGAAGTGAAAAAAGGCGCTATATAACAAACTTGCACTCCTAGAAGTGCATGCTTTTGCATCAGTTCGGTAGCCACCAGCCAGGTTGTCACCTCCATAGTCAATATCTAATTTCTTTGTTTGCTGCCTTGCTTTGCGGGCCTCTTTTGTGACGAGCTGTGTAGGCCTGTCTGCAAAGTAAAGTCGTCGCCGGTCAGCATCCCGCAACCACTGCACCGTGAATCATCCTGGTGGCATACACACGCAGAGGCCCGAAGTTGTCCGTTTTGAGGTCTCTCTAGTCGGTGTGACAACATCACTCTTCACACTTCAGCAAGTAGGCACAGGCGACGCCAGCTCTTTATGTTGCTTTTTCAACCAGCTGCAAGTCCCCACCGCACACTTTACACGCCAGCTTTCGGTGACGGTACAAGAAAGAAGGTCGATATCAATCATTTCATAGTCGTAGCTACTAACACTTGCCTTGAGCTCTTCAAAGCGTAGTGCCGAGTGCGACAGCTTCGAAGAAAACGAACACGTGGTAGCCGCTGCGTCAGGCATCAGAATGCATCGCAGGGACTCGGCGGCATGAGAAATTGACCTGTACCGACAACCCTGGAGCCGACGCTTTTGAAAGACCTTCGTCTTCGTCATTTGATTAACATTCAAAATCTAGTCCTAAAGTAAACAATAAATTACCTTGCCCGTGGAAGCACGCCGAAGCAGAAGCAAAAGAATGCGCGTCGCGAGTGATACCGGCAGTGTCTGAGGATTTATGGAGCTAAAAACGTAAAAGCTATACAGCTGTTTGCTGTTGCTGGACGAGCAATAAACATTCCGCTAAACCTAAAGAAAATCTGCGTTTTTTACTGTTTTTTTAGAACATAGGAGAGATACAGATCATGCATAGGTGTAAAAGGGGGCGGTCGGTCACCGCCTTGGTTTCGGAAAAGGTCATTTTTCCTGTAGATAAATCTCGCACCCTCAAATGACACAGTCAGCATTGTTCAGAAAAAGACTGGCAAATCCAAATCTCTAAAAAAACAAAAAATCTATTTTTTTCAAAATTTTGCTTTACCCTGTTCCCTTAAGCAAGATA
>JAZHYW010028094.1:0-16725 GCA_037355805.1 Ixodes ricinus | reverse complement strand
TAGATGCTTTGAAGATCGGGAAAAGGCCTGGGCCTGATGGTTTCGGAGCCGAATTTTATACAATGTTTAAAGACAAAGTGGCTCCTTTGTTGCATTGTGTGATTGCGTACCGACTTTAAGTTTTGTCCCCGTCCTTTTTGTTTACCCACATCACTTTAATTCCAAAGAGCGAGAACCAGGTAAAGCTCCGCTCGGTCCGAGCATACCGTGTGATTACCTTGCGAAATGTTCATTAAAAAGAGTTTTCGAAGGGTCTGGCGGAGCGACCACGGGGCATGATGAACCTTAAAGTCGGGCCTCACCAGACGTGCGGCATCAACGAAATAACTATAGTTACTACCGTGCATGAAGCGCGAAGTATTTTAGAGTGTTCCGATGCATCCTAACAAAAGGTTGCGGTACTTCAAGTAGTTTTTGAGAAAGCATTTGACCGTGTGTTTCAGAAGATTCTTTTTTTACATTTGAGAACATGTTGACGTAGGGTCTGTGTTGCATGATGGGTTACGCGTGGCTTACCATAAGTGCGTCAACAGCCTCCTGGTGAATACAAGTGTCAGTGAGCGCATCCCTCTTTTATCTTCCGAACGGCACGGATGCCCACTATCGCCCGTACTTTTTTTGCTTTTTCCTTCAGCCCTTCTTCCTCAGTGAGATTCATAGTGGGGAAACATGCGGCTTCAACTTACAAGCCAGTGAGGTTCACATTTTGGCCTACGACCATTGTGTAGCTATTTTGTGTGCGAATCAAGAAAGCGTAAAGAATACCATAGAACTAACAGTGAAGTTCTGGGAGCACACTTGTAGTGCTGTGAACTGGCAAAAGTGTCTTGGCTGTAGGCATGGTGACTGGCCCACAAATCCTAATGTTTTTTGAGCGTGTTACGTGGTCCACGCCGACGCGTTATCTTGGAGTCCCGCTAGAGCAGTGGAGTAACACAGAGTTTTGGTGCGAACAAACTCAAGCATTGCGCGCAAAGGCGAATAAGCTGAAGGGAGAGGCGGGGGGGGGGGAGGGGGCGTAAGGGCATTTAAATTTTTGACACATGCCTTAGTTTGTAATGTATTTTTTTTCCGCGACGATCTGGTATTTGTTGCTGGTGTTGCATTCTTCGCGAGTCAACAATCAACGATTGCATCGTGTTTTTGCATGTTTTATTTGTGACCCGTGTTGGGAGCGAACGATCCGAAATATCCTTTTTTTTGTGTGTGTGAAACAGTTTGGCCGGGGTTTGTCGCATCTTTTTGTCAGACCTCTGGTCAATAGGTTTATTTCTGAAGGGACCAAAATGGCAGCTGTGTACGTATAGTCATTCAGGTGCGGCTGCGCGGTGCGCTGCCCTAGTTTATTGTCTTGACGAATGTCGACTGATGCCCGATGTGCGAGGTTATTTGAAAGTCCGCCTACCGGTTTCTAGTGGCTCGTTTTTCACTTCAATATTTGTCCAGTGTGTCGCGCAAACGGTTGCCCAACACCTGATTTTTTTTTCTCTCATTCACACGCCGCTGTTCCGTTCGGTGCTCAGCGCGGGAAAGGGTCAGGATGTTTTAGAACATGTCAAGCGAATGGTGGTCCCTGCTTACACTAAAACAATATATTTTAAGTTAAATAGTAAAACCTTGCCGGTTTACGTGCGATTAGAAGGGAAAGGTGTCCTTGTAGCGTGGTCTGTCAGCTGTGTTTTGTGTAAAGAGCTGGAAACAATAGAGCATGTGTTTCTGATCTGCTGAGACGCAGTGTTTGACGGGACCTCCTTCAAAGAAGTTTGAAAAAGACCTTCCGTTAACGCCTCATGGAATCCGCTTTTTTGTGTAAGGAGGGAGGTAATTATCTTGTGCAATATGACATAATCACGCTTGTCGGCCTACATAGTTTGTTGCGATGTCGTATAGCGGTGAGACACGCAGACGTTGACGTGCGTCCTGCACATAAGTATTTTGTTAAAACAATGTGTTACCTTAACGAAGCATTTAAAATACAGCAATTTCCTCCCGACTTTTTGCCGCTTCTTGAGGAGCTGGCGACCCTCAAGGACCCATAACCGTTTGTATGTGTTTGGATGTGTAATTCCTTTGTTGTTGTTGCTGTTTTTTGTGTGTGAATTAGCCATTGCGGCTTTGATTTTTTTTTAACTTTTGGACCTTCTGTAATCTTTGAAATGTGCCAAAGTAAGGCGATTAAAAAAATGTGCTGGGAGCTTTAGTGGTAGAGTGTCGGACTGTTGTGCACAAGGTACCGGGGTGGATTCCCAGCCGCCGCAGAACCTTTTTAGCGAATAAAACACTTAACTCGCAGCGATTCAAATAATATCAAAGGCACTTCGTCGTCACCGGACCGCAGCATTGAAGCCCCACGAATCCACTTTCCCGCGCGCGCAGTTTAAATCCCGGAGCGCCTAGCGCCTTCTGTCGAATGCAGCGCGAGCCAGGTGAGATCGCGTGGCTCTTCTTGGTGATACAGCGGCTGTCAACACCTGGTGATGACGTCTCCAGCTACGTGTCTTTCCCAAGCGCTCTCGCACGCGCCTGCCACGCGCCTGACACGTGTCTGACACACGCCTGGCACGCGCCGCGGACTGACTTCACACTTATACCGCGTACGTGTCTCCGAGACGTGATCTCGGCGAGCTCCGATTGGTCACTGGCCAATACCCTGTGGGCGGAGCCTCGTATGTCGGTGATCGCTGCGGACGTGCCCATCGATGCGCAAGGGCTGTCATAGGTCACCTAGATGAAAGCGGGAGAAGGAGCCCCGCCCTGCTGAGCTGTGATTGGCCGGTGTGTGAAATGGCACATATTTCCTTCTACACTCGCCACCAAGCCTCGCCGGTCATAACGGGTCTCTTCATAGAACTCGAACGTTCAAATGATGCGTACAAGCGCAGGACCGTTCTTCATTGGTTTGTTCGGCTCAATCGAAACGCAAGAAGTAACCGAACGCGCAGCATTGATTTCAATCAAAGATCCAATTCGTGTGCACCGTATGCGAATATGGAAAATATTCCGTCAGGGCGATAGTTAACTTCGGTTGCGCCGGTCTCGGAAAGGCCTCTCCCTTACACTAGTGCATATTTAGAGGAGTGACATAGTTCTTACCATCGTCGAAGCCAGGAGCCACATGTGTGAGCGGGAGGAGGAGGAAAGGAGAGCGGGGTCTGCTGCTGGTGAAGGCGGTCGGCAAGACGCCTGGTATATCCGGGTCGTTTAGGTTTAGAGCGGGAGGTGGTAGGTGGTTTCTTCTTTTCGGGGACGTTGGTGCGTCACCTCCGACGTTGAATTGAGGATCTAATAAAATTGTTGAAAAAATTGTAATATTTTATACTTTCGCAAAGCAGGAGCCGATTAGACATTGAGCGGCCGAACCAGGACTCCGCCGTGATTGATTTCTGACGACGTTGATGATACTATATTTCAATGTTAAACACGAATTTTTCTATCAAATATATTCTCTTTTATACGTTAACAAAGGTTAATCTTCACGTTACCTAGGAATTCCGAATATAAATGTCTGAGTTAATTGTTTGCGCGTCGAGGGTCCTGGACGTTTTCCGAGGACCACAACATAAGCTGTTACTGCTATCTTGGACGCATCTCGTGGCAGTTCTTAGCACTGTTTACTGCAATTAAGAATGGTCAGATCTTTTCCTTCAATTTTTTCGTTCGCATTTTGGTGCCTGAAACGGGGCGCCTTACAAAAATGATCAGTGAGTATCAATTGAGGTTCTAGCGTATTCCTATAGAGTCAATTGAAACTCAATGTGAACTAAACGTATAGTGAGTTTAATTATAAATAACTCATTGTCGATTCTCTAGAAGTTACTCTGAGGGATGCAATTGAGCTTGGTCATAAAAAAACTCAATATAGATTCTGTAGATTTTACTCATTAGGAATGAAATTGATGTTTGGTAATTAAGAACTCATTATATATATCCTATGGAATTTACATAATAATAATAATAGAATTGAGTTGGTTCATAAAGAATGAAATATATATTCTTTTGAATTTACTCATTAGAAATGCAATTGGGTTCGCTCATTTAGAACTTGATATCTATTCAGCTGAATTTACTGATTAAGAATTGAATGTAGTTTGATCATTATGAACGCAATATCTATTAATTTGAATTTACTCGTTAGATATGCAAACAAGTTTTGTCATCAAGAACTCAGTATCGAATTATATTGCATTGAATTATTACATTAGGAAATGAGTTTCATTATTAAGAGCTCAATATTGAATATTTAGGTTCACTTATTATACACATAAATGAGTATTGTCATTAATTTGTTTGAGCTTAGTCATTAGATATGCACTTGAGTTTTATTACCCGGCAGATTTTATTGTATCCTCATTAGAGATCCAAACGAGTTTTTGTATTTAAGTACATGACAGCGCCTGGTTTGCGCACTTTGTTGTTGAGGAATGCAGAAAGAGCATGGCTGCAAATAACCATGAGTACACCTTTATCTCTCAGAATAAGCATATTTCCTCGGGTTTATTTATGCAAGAAATCGAATCCTAACCTTTTGACACGTCGAGAGAATGCCCTAGCGAAAAACCCAGTGTAAGTTTTTACCATCTGGAATTTTGGAACTGGAAATGCGTTTCTGGAATACTGAAATCCAGGTTGCAGACAAAGGAAGAATTTCTGAAAGTTAGAAATTCAGATAGTATCTATATAGATATCCTGTTCCATGGTCCAGCAGAAAAAGTTATTCTGGGTTAAAAAAAAACAAAAAACATAGCATCATTTCATCGGGCTATAAAAACGAAATCTTCTCAACCAATGTAAATTACCAGATATTAAATGACAAAGCATTCTTTCATATTACATTTTCGAGAACTTCCATATCATTATATTGCACGTGAAGTTTGGTATTATAACTCAAACATTTTCGATAAAGTTAAGCCAGGTTGCAATTTAATTATATAAAGTACATATGATGACACGTGGTCAAGAATAGCTTGTATGCATTTGCCATCTATTGCCGCTTGAAACACCGCGTGAAGACAATAAAAGCGCCAGATGTTCCGGTGTCAGATGCCTGGATGAACTCAGTAAGCGAGTCACAGATGTCAGAACACGCGTGAGGTAGAGCAAGCACCACAGCTGATTTTGAGAGCGTTCCGCTCTGCGCCAGTAAACTAGGCCATGCCTTCACATGCGATTTACTTAGGCTAATAATAATTGAGTTGTATGTCTGTATATACAACCGGAAGTAAGTCGAATTTAATTTCGTTCTGGTTTCTGAGCTGCAGATGCTAAATTTAGTCAGTGCAGTACAATGGTAATTAATTCAGTGCAGTACAACGGAGTCATTAATGTGCACCCCGCAGTAGTGGTACACGGCATCACGCCGGTAGGATGCTCTTCCAAATCGAAACAGGCGAGGGTGGGGATCGAATCGAAGATCTTTTGGTTCTGCAGCGCGAGCTTTCGTTGTACTTCACTTAGGGTGATGACACTCTTTGTGCACACGTTGCCGACAACACGCGCTCTCGAAAAATGTACAAGAAAATAGCTGTAACGAAATTCCGCCGTAGGTATGTCAATGCCACGGTGGTCAATGCCAAGGACTATAGTCTATTTTACCTAATGATGTACTGCAGGAAGGCTACACGCGCGAGCTCCTTGCTCTAGGGCACGTCTCGGCGGCACAAGCTCTCGTGCACTAAGGGCTGCTACCAACGCTATGAGCTCGCGCTTCTAGCCTTTGATGCGGTACAACGTAAGGTGAAACGGAGTATAGTGCCGGGAGACACGCTTTCTCGCGCTCGGGAACTATAAAGAAACAAAAACGGCAGGCCTAAAATGATCAGATATCATCACTCTAAAGTCACACTGCTCCTACATCATCACAAAAGACAGTCTGCCAACACTATTCATCGCAATGTCCGTGGATCGAATGCCGCGTGGAAAGTTTTCCCTTAAACTCATTGCCATGCGGCATTCCAAGCATGTATCTGCGCGGCGACTCGCGGTCGATTCTGTATGCAGACTATTTTGTATGTATATGAGCAGTGAGACGCCGACTTCAGCAAAGACCTCATAGAGGCGCCCTACGGTATACATGCCTGGCCAAATCAATATGAAATGGGCGCCATAAAAGGTATTCCGCCAGTCTCTACCACGTACGCCAAAACAATTGAATGTTATTATCAATTGCGTGAACCATTTTCGCAAATCATGGCGTGTCGGAGGGGTTCGACTATAATTAGATTTACAGCCACCTCGGCAGCTCGTAACTTTCAATGACGTTAAAAGAAAACACAAAGCAATAAAATGTGTTTTTGTATGTGAGCCTACGCGCTGACCTTCGAATACCGACCGAGGTGCCGTCAATCTGACGGACGCCAATCTGGGATCCCGGTTGGACGTCAAAAGTTATCCAGTTGGTCGAAATGAACCCGTGTTTCTATTTTTCTCGCTGTAGCGTGCCACATGACGTTCATCGGTCTGTCTTATAACACCCTAAGATCTGAATATTTGCTTCGGATTTCCTTAGCTCAAAAGCGCAGCCCACGCTACGGCGGTTGAAGTCAGCACAGCAGCACCAACAGCGCAACGTGCTTCAGTTCGTTCTGTTCGTTCTCCTCTGGTGCTTTCGCGGTAATCGGCGGAATGGGCTACACCTAAGGCCGCTTTATGTTTTAAAAGTACCGCAAAGTGCGCCGGTGCAAGAGGCACGTGCAACGTGCAGCCCTTGGGAAGATGATGGAGGCTCAGCGCAACACGAAGCTAGATTTCAGGCGCCATGTTCTTCCCAGGAGTGCGCGCGGCACGCGTCTCCAACATTTAAACAACAATGAATGACGACACTTTTCCCAGGATAAAGGGCTTTAACTAAACCAAGTACAGTAATACCCCATTCACACGACCGTAAAGGTACCTTTAGCTAAGAAACCTTTATTCTCTGCGGCCAATGAATTAACGATCTTCCACGCGTGGCGTGTGCTCGCGACCCAAGAGCACGGGCTGATGCGCTGATAGCAAAGGCAGTATTTGATTTATAATCCTTTAACATGTAACAGATAAAATACCCGAAGTACTTAAAGGAAAAAAAACACAAACATGAAGCACTCACAACACTTGAATCACTCTCCCCTTGGCTACTTCACTGCAAGGGGGGAGCCGTGGCCGTGTGGGCTAAAGCGCACACCGAGCTCGACGTGCGTGGAGCGAAAGCTCGCGCTGCAGAACTCAGGGATCCTGGGTTCGAGCCCCTCCCTGCCCGTTTTGATCTGGATGGGCATCGTACCGGCGTGCGATCGTGTATCACTACTGCGTGGTGCACGTTAAAGACCCCAGGCTAGTGGTTGTACCGCACTGGCGTAAATTGCTCCTCTACAGCGAGTGAATCGTCGCAACTTTAAATGGCTGACCAACTACACGCTGTATAAACATACCCCCAACCCGCCTCCCCACTATATTTTACTTTACTGCCTTATATTTGCTTCATACGAAAGGTATTCCTTTGACCGGTGATCACCTCCGCATTTAATAATGCTCCTTGTGTGCCATCTCCTCGTTAGAAACCTGACAAATGGTAAACAGTGTTTCGACGTCGTTAAACTTTACCCCATAGAAGAAAAAGAAAACACTGAAGTAAGCTATAATCATTTGTTGCAGTCACTAAATCCGCAAAAGTTGTTCCTAGTAGGTGTCATCGTTTCTCACCAATAGCACCACTCAGTACAAGGCGAGTCAAGGTAGTTCCTTGTTTTAAAATATTTATTGTTTATTTTCTTTACGCAGTTGCTAGTATCGTAGAGGAAATCAAATCACTATAGTTCATGATTAAATGAGTGCGGCATGGCGTGTCTTTCCAACGCCCACCCTTCAGCGCGCTCTCCATGCCTTCCAGCGTGCTTTGACAGCGTGAGCACGCTCGATGTGGAGGAGACGTTAAAGCGCTTTTCGAAGTGGAGACTCCCACTGGAGAGGAGACAAGTGAAGTTCCTATCTGTTGTACTTACCTCCTAAGGGCCCGTATGGTTATTTTACTGCGCGCTAGATGTCCAATTGTGCGGACTCAAATGGAATGAGATGGCAACAGTCTGAACTTGACTTACGATAATGCATTTCTTTAGGAAGAATAGTGACTGCATGTTCTCCCTGCCCTTGATTATAAGAGCAAATGTCACAAATAATCCGTACGCGTCCTAGATACATTGTAACATTTCTCAGTCACGTAGAAAAAGATATCGGTGAGTTACGGCGTTATTGTTTCGACTTCAGGGCGTTCAAAACGCTGCTATAATGGCTTCGTACAGGTATTTATGTACACTGTCCGACACTATTGGAACAAACACAGCATAGTCGCTTTTCTGCAGGAGGGGCTGGCTAAGTGCAAAAGCAAGAGAGATGATATAAAAAAAAATCACGTGACACGTCAAAAACTACGCACTAACACTTGATCAGTACATACATGTGCAAGTCAAGAAATGAGTGCTATTTTCAATAAATAACATTTGCTATATTCGCTCTGCTGCGCATGTAGCGATGGAAGTGTAAATTCGGTCTGGCGTGCAAAACTCATGTCGGCATGCTCTGAAAGTTTTTAAATTATGAAAAACCAGAACACCTTTATCTCGCGACAACTTCAACACAATATTAGAAGAAACATTTTATTGCGAGCGCAATTTTACTGCTTTGTGCGTTTTAACCGTTCAGTAAATGGGAGTCATTTTAAAGGCAAATTGCCTTTAAAATTGAACATTGGCATTTCATGTACATACAAATCTGGGAAATGTTCTTTCTTTTTCTGTTTGGCGTAAGTGTACTCCTGGTTTCTTTCAGCAATGCTCTTGGTGGGATTCCTCTAGTACAAAGGGTGCAAATCAGCTGAAGTCAACTCAACAATTAAAGCACATTTGGCTCTTTAATGGGGACACAAAGAGATCTTTGTGGGGAGAGAAATGAACGGGCGTGTCTAGTAAGTTAGTTCGAATTAATGAATACGGAGTTGTTATTAAAGTGTTCAATTTATATATCTAATTAGTAAATTCAGGATTATAAATAAAAAAACATTACACTATAATATAATTGACAGACATAATACGTCAATTCAGAAGAATAGAGATTAAGTTCCTAAGGACCAAACATTTTTTCAGTCCAAAAGAGTAGTTTCAAAGGAATATATCTTGAGTTCTTAAAGGGAAAATGAAGCGGATCTGAATATAACAAAAAAAAATAATTATATCGTTTTCATTTAGCCTCCAGGATCATGAACACCAAGTTTACTTTTTACGTTGCTGCATGGAGGCTGCAGGATTGTTTTTTTCAAAGTGCCGCCGAAGCTTCCACCCCCCCCCTCCCTCCTCTTTTTCTTCCAGAGCGTAACGTTTTATTAGGAATATTTTTTTATTTCCGTTTTTGGGCATTTTTAGCGTCTATGAAAGCTATGCACGCGCACTCTCGATATTTTCAAAAAGGTCAGAAAAAGACCTCACGACTGGTGACAGAGCGAGGGAATACACTTAGCAATCTTGCAATTGCACGCACTGCCTACGCGAGCGACACGGGCTTAGCGACCGAAACATCCTAGTGTGACGTGAAGACTGGTCGTTACGTCATATCTCTTCAGCTTCGCTTTATTGACTACTCAGTGGCATTCCTATTAAGTAATTTTAATAGAACAGATATTTAGTTGCTTCAGATTAAACAAATTAAACATATAAAACGTTAAGTTTATATCGCGTTTCAAGTTACTCAATACGATTACATGAGGAGCCTGATTGAAACTCACGGAAAATTTTTACCAATCACCCAAGAGCAAAATATTTCGCGGATTGGAAAACAAATTATATGCAACTCTACGCGTGCCACAATCAACACAGAAAATTCACAAATTCACACGTTGTCGCTTGCATAGGTAAACAATATTGTTTGTAAAGGTCAAGTGGAACCCAATGCAGTGTCGACACTAGGGTCAGTGGCACCTGGAGTGGTAGCCCGCCGCGACACCCCCCCCCCCCCCCTGCCCGCTCTCGTGGCCCGCCGCGAAACCCCCCTGAACGCTGCACACGGGGCGGTCACCCCCCCCCCTCCCCTTTGTGACGCCACTGACTCTATGAAATAACGCGGCTAAAATTCGCTGTTAGCACGTGCTGTGTCGCAAACACTTGGCAGCCAGTTAATAGTTGTTGACGGAGCCCAGATGATGTTAACTTTCAGCAGGGGCAGTTTTTCTCTCAACCCAAAGGTTGCGTATGTTATACTTTATCTTGTAAGTAATCATGAAACTGCTTACACTAAGCTTAATACGATAAGGTACTTTGAACGTTTGAAGGAGCTGTGCAACGATTTTAACGGTGAAAAAATTGGCATCTTCTACTTTTGACATTGTTCACCTTGTCACAAATGACAGAAAACACACCTCCTTTCATCGAAATGTTGCGATTCCGCCGCGTAATAGCGAGACAAAATTGAGAATATTCCCCGACCTGCAGCCGCGAGCGGCGACCATGAGAAACACGCGGCATGACGTCAATGGGCGTCTTGTAGAAAGATAGCAAGCTGTGCGAATACCTGCTCCATAAAAGGTAACTTTTTTATAAATCTTGTCGTTCCAACATAAATATAAATGCGTCAAAAACCTGGTATCATCGACAAAACTTTTATTATAAGGAGTTTTAGTGGCGCCATCTATCCTAGGTCCAGAAAACCGTCAGCTCTATCTGCTACCGCAAACAGCCGCCAGAAGCCGGAGGGGGGACAGGGCCGGACGGGTATGGCCGGACCCGGATAAGACCTTCTTCCTTTCACCATATTGTTTGCGCTGCGCCCGCCAGCACGTGGTCACGCGGTCGCGAGCGGATGAGTTCCCGCTGCTCACGGATGGCTCTAGAGAGGGAACTTTACCGGAACCCCGCGCCTACCCAATCGACGTCATTGCGCACGTGACCCGGAAGTCGATGGACGAGTTGAGAAGTGGCAAAAACCTGGATTTTTTCATTTAAAAAAATAAAACTAGGGTGTGATGAACTGTGATCGGACATTTCAACGAGGTGCAAGAAAGAAGAAGACGACGGGATTCGGAAAGAATAGAAGCACGAGACAACAGGGAAAGAAAGAAGAAGTGGTGACTGGAACAACGAGGACGACGGCTGACTGGGGGTTGTCTTCCTGGGAGCCGTCGACGCAAACAGAAACGACTGGGCGTAACTGCGAGGGACAACCGGGCCGTATCGTGAAGACGATGTTCCGTTGTCCCGGACGACTCCCAGCGGCGGCTGCACCGACCATGGAAGACATCACCACATCGTCGCCACAACGCCACATCACCACATCGTTGCCACAACGTCACCACCGTCGTTGTCAGGTGAAGTGAAGTGTTTCACTCCGACCTCCACTAACTTATTTGACTTGAGACTCGCATTTATTATTCAGTGACTCATCAACTAGTTGTTTTATGGCTACCCTAAGGGAATTGTGTATCCCGTAACGTATTTCATGTTTGTCTTTAAATTTGTATCGCTATTGTTTTTCAACGGAACTACTAAAGCTCACACAAAAACAGTACTTGCCTCGTCAATAATTTAATGTATTGAAAGAGAGCTTGACCTCAAATAACGAACCTCCTCACATTGGCGTCCGCGACAGGACGAGGCAAGTCGTGTGCTGCTTTTGTGTAACAAAGAAAAAAATATGAATACGAGAGAACTAATGTCGATGGGCGAGGTACTCGGTCTGAGCGGAGATGATCTACGCAAGTGGGTTGACGCGGAGCGGGAGCGTGAACGCAACGAAAAGCTAGCGGAGAGGGAAGCAACGAAAGAGCGGCTTGACGCGGAGCGCGCGCTGGCTCAATGCGAACGCGAGCGCCTCGCGCTTGAACAACAAACTCTCCAACTAAAGTTGCAGCTCTTGGAAAGGCAACAAAGTAATGTGGAAGCAGTTAACTCAGGATCGTCAGGCGAAGGAGGCGCCTCACCAGTAACTGCAGCCGTTATTAGTCCCCACAAGCTCATCCCAGTTTTCGATGAAAAACGGGACGATCTAGATGCTTACCTACATAGGTTCGAGCGCATAGCCGTCGGACAGGGTTGGCCACAGGAGAAGTGGGCTACAGCCCTCAGCATGTGCCTCGTAGGGAAGCACTACGCGTTTTCGGACGACTTTCTCCAGTGGAGTCGCTAGATTACGAGTGCACAAAGCGTGCCCTACTTCAGCGGTTCCGGTTTACAGCCGAGGGCTACAGGGAAAAGTTTCGCTCCTGCAAACCACAAAATGGAGAGACCGGAGGCCAGTTCGCAGCCCGTCTAGAAGGGTATTTTGATCGCTGGATTGCGATGAAAGAAACTCCCAAAACGTACGAGGCCGTGCGAGACCTGGTTGTCTCTGAACAGTTTCTTGGTAACTGTCACCCTAAATTGGCGGTTTTTCTTAAGGAGCGGAACTGCACAAGCCTAGTTGAACTAGCTAAGAACTCGGACAACTATCTTGATGCCCAACATCTATCAAACCTCAACTGGATGGGAAAAGAAACCATCGCATCTGGAGAGCTTGGGCAAAAGAAAAAGGACAATACCTCCGCTGTGGAGAAGCCACGTTGCTTGGTGTGTAACAAAACCGGACACAAGTCAGCGGAATGTCGATCACGGATGGGAAACCAGAAATTTTGCTGGATATGCAAAAAGGAGGGGCACCAGGCAAAAACCTGTCCTCAGAAAAACCAGCCGAACCCGCAAGCGTTGTGTATCCTTGCGCCACAGTCTACTACGGGCCCAAAGGCAGAGCAGCGTACGCAAGAGTGCTCCAACACCCGGAGAATCCAATCACAAATGGTCAATGTCGTTCGAGACCGTCCGGAGGTGGTTGGCAGGGTTAAGGCTGATATGCCAATCTCTGAAGGCACGTTGAATGGAAAATCAGTTGTAGTCCTCAGGGACACGGGTAGCAATACTGTGGTAGTCAGACGGCAATTGGTGCCATCTGAAGCGTTCACTGGCACAGAAGGGCCAATATACCTTGTCGACGGATCATGTCAGACACTACCAGAGGCTAAAGTGCAGGTCTCATGTCCATACTACAGCGGCACAGTCCGAGCCAAGGTAATGGACAATCCACTGTACGATGTAGTACTTGGAAATATACCAGGATGCTCACTACCAGGAGAACCAGATTTTACTTGGGAGACTAAGACAGGGTGCACGCAGCTCGAAGAAAACAATGTTCCAACCGATCTAGTGGCCACCAGCAAGGAAAAAGTTGTGCCTAGCATAGCACCGGCGGGAAGGGAGGTTTCGAGAGACGATCTGAGTCAGCGTCAGAAACTCGACCCTACTTTGGCAGTATGCTTTAACAAAGTCGGGCAGATGCAGACTTCGAATGGGGCCATACATCGGAGTTTTACCTATCGAAAGGGGTTTTGTTTCGCCGGTATGTCCTTACATCTCGAAAATCGTTCAACCAGGTGGTGGTACCGCAAGACCTGCGACACTACATCCTGAAAGTGGCTCACGAAGGAACAATGGCAGGCCACCAGGGAATCAAGAAGACGACAGATCGCGTCCTGGAAGCTTTCTTTTGGCCAGGAGTGCAAGCACAAATCAAGCGATTTGTGAATTCTTGTGACAGGTGCCAGAGAGTGACCCCCAAGGGGAAGATAGCAAAGGCTCCGCTTGGGAAGATGCCGATAATCGAAACGCCATTCGAGCGCGTCGCAATCGACCTGATCGGACCTTTCTCGCCCTCATCAGACACGGGAAACCGCTTCATTTTGACCATGGTTGACTGTGCTACAAGATATCCCGATGCAGTGGCGCTTCCATCGATGGACTCCAAAACCGTGGCCGAGGGCTTGATTCAGATGTTCTCGCGCGTTGGAGTACCACGAGAAATACTTAGCGACCAGGCTCCAACGTTCACTTCAGCATTGATGAAAGAGGTAGCCTGCCTCTTGTCCATACAACAGCTAACCACCACGCCGTATCATCCCATGTGCAACGGGATGGTGGAGAAGTTTAACGGGACGCTGAAGACAATGCTCCGAAAGATGTGCCAAGAGAAGCCACGACAGTGGGATCGCTATATCACTCCCCTCTTGTTCGCCTACAGAGAGGTACCGCAGCGTAGTCTGGGTTTTTCGCCTTTTACGTTGATATACGGAAGGCACATTCGAGGCCCTATGACCATCCTGAAGGAGCTGTGGACAAACGACAGTCTCACCGAAGAGGTCAAGACTACCTACGGGTATGTGTTGGACTTAAGAGACCGCCTTGAAGAGACGATGGAGCTGGCCCACAAGAATCTGGCTGAGGCGCAACAGGTCCAAAAAAATATTTTGACAAAAAGTCCCAAAACCGTCAACTGCGAGTTGGTGACCGAGCACTGCTTTTGCTGCCGACCACCCAAAACAAGCTGCTCATGGCTTGGAAAGGTCCATTTCCGGTTGTCGGCACTAAGGGAGGTTACGACTACCTCATCGATTTGGGACACACGCAAAAGCTCTTCCATATCAACCTACTCAAGCGGTACGAAGAGCGGGGAAAGCAAGAACAGCCTCAACCCCAGACATCGGCCATTTTCGCCGTAGAAGACGAAAAGGACGGCTTACTATCAGCCCCGTCGCTTCAAAAAACACAAGGAGCCAAGGATGTCATGCTTAGCCAGGATCTCTCAAAGAAGAGAAAGATGAGCTAAGGGCACTTTTGAAGGGGTACGATGATGTCTTTTCAGACCTGCCCGGGAAGACAAACATCCTTGATTGCCAACTTCAACTAACAAGCGAAGTGCCGCTCCAAACACCGCAGCATCCCGTGCCCTTAGCCATGAGGGAGACGATCGAAAAGGAAGTACAGGAGATGTTGCGAGGAGGAATCATTGAAAAGTCAAAATCGCCATACAGGTCTCCACTTATTCTAGTGCGGAAGCCAGACAACACCTTCCGCATATGCGTCGACTTTCGTCGCATCAACAACATCTTGGTAGGGGACGCAGAACCCATGCCCCGCACAGATGATGTGTTTGCGGAAGTGGGGAAGAAGAGATACTTCTCCAAGTTTGACCTAGTTAAAGGCTACTGGCAAATACCGTTGACGGAAGAATCCAAGCCAGTTACGGCGTTTTCAACAGCCTCGGGCTTGTATCAGTTCAAATACTTGCCTTTTGGATTAAAGACCGCTTCAGCAGTCTTCACAAGACTCATGAGAGAACTCTTGAACGGGATCCCACATGTGCAACATTATATTGATGATGTTCTCGTTGCCACCGATACTTGGTCAGAGCACCTGACGACGCTGCGTTGTTTATTGGAGCGAGTTCGTCAGGCAGGCTTAACAATCAAGCCCAGCAAGTGCGAGGTCGGCATGAAAAAGATAACGTTCTTGGGCCACGAGCTAGAGGAAGGAAAGATTCGACCTTTGCTGCGCACACTAGAGCAGGTCACGAAGGCGCAAAAGCCACAGACGAAGAAGCAGGTCCGATCATTCTTGGGCCTGGCAAATTATTACAGGCAGTTCGTACCAGGATATGCTCAGATCGCCCAACCCCTAGTGGAAATGACAAAGAAAAGAGAACCCAACAAGGTACATTGGACAGACGAAAGAGAAGAGGCCTTTAATATGTTAAAAGTCGCTCTCTCCGCTAGACCTGTGTTGCGAGCACCCGATATCACCAAGGAGTTTGTCGTGCGAACAGATGCGTCAGAGACCGCGATTGGCGCCGTCCTGATGCAAGAGCACGAGGGATTGCTGCATCCCATATCCTACGCGAGCAAACAACTTCTCCCGCGCGAGCAAAAACTATTCCACGGTAGAACGGGAATGCTTGGCCCTAATATGGGCGATTCAGAAATTCCACATGTACCTATATGGTAAACAGTTTACGGTACAAACGGACCACCATCCACTGCAGTACTTGAACACTGCGAAGTTGATAAACAGTAGGGTGTTAAGGTGGTCTCTCTTGCTTCAAGAATATAGTTTTAGAGTTGTACATATTAAGGGTAGCGAAAATGTAGGAGCAGATTTTATGAGCAGGATCTGAGACTTTGCATGCATTATCTAGCTGATATGGTCTTTGTTTTGGTTTTTTGTTTGGTTTGCCATGTATATGTTCACCGGTGCAACTGGATTTTCTTTTCTGAAAAAGAAAAGCTTAAAGGGGGTTGTGTGGTGAACTGTGATCGGACATTTCAACGAGGTGCAAGAAAGAAGAAGACGACGGGATTCGGAAAGAATAGAAGCACGAGACAACAGGAAAAGAAAGAAGAAGTGGTGGCTGGAACAACGAGGACGACGGCTGACTGGGGGTTGTCTTCCTGGGAGCCGTCGACGCAAACAGAATCGACTGGGCGTAACTACGAGGGGCAACCGGGCCGTATCGTGAAGACGATGTTCCGTTGTCCCGGACGACTCCCAGCGGCGGCTGCACCGACCATGGAGGACAGCACCACATCGTCGCCACAACGCCACATCACCACATCGTTGCCACAACGTCACCACCGTCGTTGTCAGGTGAAGTGAAGTGAAGTGTTTCACTCCGACCTCCACTAACTTATTTGACTTGAGACTCGCATTTATTATTCAGTGACTCATCAACTAGTTGTTTTATGGCTACCCTAAGGGAATTGTGTATCCCGTAACGTATTTCATGTTTGTCTTTAAATTTGTATCGCTATTGTTTTTCAACGGAACTACTAAAGCTCACACAAAAACAGTACTTGCCTCGTCAATAATTTAATGTATTGAAAGAGAGCTTGACCTCAAATAACGAACCTCC